>VVHJ01032383.1:26804-53701 GCA_015107715.1 Tylochromis polylepis
CATGTGTGAGGCTATAGATATGAATGTGCACCTCAGTATTTGGTGCAGAGTTGGTGGCTCAGTAAGTCTGAACATGGCAGCAGGAGCAGTTGGACCGATGAAGCGAGAGGCACAGTTGCTTGGAGAGGGTCTCCGTGGCATTTCTGTGTCTGTGTCCCTTCTTCCCTCCAAACATACACACACACACACTAGAGCATACATACTGTATATACCCACACATACACACCATCTCTATCACTCACACCGCAAGCAGCATCTTGGTAACAGATAGCTCCTGATTGGTGACTCTGTCCGTGTTTTTCCCCTCACTGAGTGTGTTTTCCATATTTATATATTTATCATCAGTCCCAGGAAGAGGAGTCTGGTGTGGGAGAGGCAGCGTGGCAGAGTGTGGAATGGCGTGGGAGAGGCAGAGTGACCCCGAGCTCAGGTGGCAGCTGTGCTATGACTTCTCTGCCAGGTCATGGTGGATGGTAGGACGGATGCTTCCTGTCTCTCCCTCATTCTGTATCGATCAGTCTGTCTGTTTCTCTTCTGTTTTTTTGTTTTTTTCATTGCATTCTCCTGCTCTCGTTTGCACTGTTTCAGATCAAATGTCCCACTGCTGCAGAATGTGACATTTTACTCTACATACTGTGCACGCTGCATGCTTTCACACGTCGGAAGAGGCTGTGCTCAGTCACTTGCTATATGTGCATACAAGGCCAACAGGAAAGCCTGTGAGTGTAAAGTCAGGCAGTGGTCTACTTTTAGCAGTTAAGACAACTTAAGCATCCCTGCTGATTCTGTGATGCTTTCATCTGAAAGGCACACATGTAAATTTGCATGAACCTGAACGATGTGATGATGGTGTGTACATTTGGCAAAGTTCTTCAGGCTATAATAGTCACAGTGCTACTTCCACTGAAACACACTTAGTTCCTCTTTTTAAATTCTAATCACAAGATCATTTGGGTGATTGACTCCATCAAAGATATCTGGGGCTTATCCCAAAGGATGGGAGTTTTTAATTAAAACCTGTTTCTTTCCCACCAGAGGAAATAATTCTGAATTTTATTAAGGCCATGATACACTTTTGAGGCAACACAGATAGCATTCCTTTTTTTTTTTTTCATGTGAGCAGTGCTATTTTCTATCCAGTGGTCCCTGAGTTTGGCGTTAACATTGTTGCCCTCATTTACATTCAGATTCTGTCACTTTTACAAGCAACTTTTGTTTCACTGCTGCATTTGAACTCACGATTAACTGTAAAGAAATATCATCAGCGTTGTGTTGGTTGTAAAAAGCACTTGCTGTCTTCTGCACTTTTGACCTTCAGCTGTCTTTTTTTGCGACACAAACATCCCCAGTTTGGATCATATCAGAGAGCTAATTTATTCCAGACTTTCACATATTGACAACATCAATCACACCAATCTCTTGGTAGCAGTAGCTTTATTATTTCCTCTCATGTGGCGGTTGGTGTTGATCACAGAGCCGTCTCGAGGCCTGACACAGTTTGTAAACCCGAGGGTTCCTCTCAGCGCCAGCCTGCTGCGCTCACTGCTATGTAGGGCAGAGCTAGGCCCTCTGCCTGGGTGGGAGTGGGGGGGTGACAAGGAGGGATGGCAGCCAGCATTGGGGCCCCATGCAGGGATGCAGGAGGTGGAGAGCAGGGAGGAGGGGTTACAGGGGGCTACAGGGGGCAGAGAGAGGGGCACAGACTGGGCATGGCTGGCAAAGGAGCATTGCCTCCGTCTGTGGACATACAGCAACTCAGCTTTGTGGTAACCACAGCACTGGTTTGCTACACAGGGGTTTTATGTGTGTGTGTGTGTTTCTTTTTGTTTTGTTTTGGGGTTTTTTTGTTGTTTTTTTGGGGGGGGGGGTATGTATTTACTATTTTAAGAAATTCACTGCATGAATCTTAATTCATTCATTAATTCATAAGATGCTTTTTTTGTACATTTGCTCCCGATTGAATTGCTGGTTTTATTTTTGAGATGCAGCCTGAGGTAAAGCAACTTTATCAAGCTGTAAACTTAAGATGATCAGTTTTGAAGCACCATTGTTTCTAGTTACTTTCACAAAATGTATATAAAACAATGGACTGGAATCTGAATAGTGAATCTAGCACCAAAATGCCTCAAATCTGCTTCATTTCTAATGTCCAGCAGGGGGCGACTGTAGCTGCAAAGCGATGTCTGAGAATTATATGGGAAAATGACCATATGGCTCACCAGCTGCATGACTTCAACAAGACACGTTCCTGATTACTTTATTATCTAAGTCACCGGAACTGTCTCTCTTTTTTTTCCCAGTATGATGTGTAACCCGTGATCCCAAATGAACAATAAAGTAGGTTATGTCTTAAGACAGGCCTACCTTGTGATTCACAAGCAACTGTTTTATGAGTGCTGCAGTGTCCTCCTTACAGAGGGAGACAGGTGGAAAAGTGAAGATGGAAAGAGTAACAACAGTGAAGGTAGATGATAGTTTAGTTTAAATACCTGACTTCAACCATCCAAAACAGTACACCAGAGAAGGGAACAAAAGAGTACAGGGAGGGTGAAGCGGGTGGAGACGAGTGACAGAAGTGATTTGTGACAAAAGGTTAATTGCAAGAGTTAAAGGGAAGGTTTACAACACCATAGTGAGACCTGCTATGATGTGTAGTTTGGAGATGGTGGCACTGAGAAAAAGAGAGGTGGAGGTGGCAGAGCTGATGACGTCGTGATTTTCACTGGGGGTGACCAGAATGGACAGGATTAGAAAGGAGAACATCAGAGGGACAGCTCGGCTATAAAGGATATAAAGGACAATGATTCATCCATGTGGTGAAAGAGACATACAGATCGTTGATGTGATAGAAGAGGATGCGAGGGATAGGGTGAGATGGAGGCAGACAATCCTCTGTAACAACTCCTAACGAAAGCAGTCAGAAGAAGAAGAAGAAAACAAAGAAAAAGAAGAGAAGAAGAGCAAGTGTCCTTCATTTTTCATTCTGTTCCACCCTTTGCTTGACACATCTGATTTGAAAATACTAAGATGATGATGGCTAAAATATTCAGTGGCTCGTGTAACAATGGCTATTTGTCAGGTCCTTGCCTCTCACTACAAAAAACATAGACACTCAATTATAATTTGGCCTTTGAGATACAAACAAGCAACAGGATCTAACATTTTTCCAAGAAAATTCAATGAAGTCCCCAAAAATGTGTACAAATTCATATTGTGTTTTCTTATTTCCCCATTACAGTCACACATACCTCAAAAGGAAAGACAAGGAGAGGGCAAGAGTCTGATTCTGGGACAACTTTTTTTTCCCTTTTTTACTTTTGTGTTTGACTTTTTTCTTCCTGCAGAGTCAAAAACCATGAAAAAAAAAAAGGGAAAAAGGACGTGGTTAGGTTTGGTTAGGTTTAGGCATTAAATTATGTGGTTAGGTTTAGGTGGGGGGAGGGACGGGGGAAATGGTTTGGGTTAAAACACACACTTCCACAATGTAAAACACAAGTTAAAGGGGAAACTTCTTCTGCGGTCCGTGGTCTCATTGTGTCGATTTCAGAGGGACTCTTACTGAACTCCAGTGGACTGCTCTGCAGTATAAATGACAGTAAATTGGCACCCAGTTCAATAAAAATATAAAGCCAAGTTTGGTACCAACGGGTTGCAAAAGCAGGACTTTATTTACACAATGATTTAGGAGGAAAAAGTCATTTTAAAAAGTAATAATACAGCCTAATACGCCACAACTCATAACATTTGGCATCTTCTAATGCAGTAACTATTTGTTATGAGGAATTCCTGTTATGGGATGTAGATGACCTCAATCTTTCTACAATCTTTTTCTTTTTTTTTTTACTTTGAGTCTCTTCATCCTCGTGCCTCCATTGCTGTCTCTTTCTATGTTTTGCCTCCTGTGTTCAGCTTTCCCCTTCTGCGTTACTTTCTATCCCGTTTTCTCTCCATCTTCTGTCACTCTGTCTGTCTGTCTCTCTCGCTCTGTCCCCAGACAGAGCCTCCCATCAGTGCCCATTTCTTTCCGTCTGGCTTGTCCCCTTCCTTTTCACCCAGATGACCCTGTCACCACCCTGCTCCTTCTGTCTGTCTGGCTCTCCTTTACCCAGATGCCTCCAACCACTGCCCGTTCCATACCATACTCTATATAAAAGCCTCCTCCCTCTCTTTATCTCTGCCTTCGTTATCTGATTCTAACCATGTCTGTTGCATGCTCGCGCTCCCCTCGGTCTCTCGCTTCCTCATACTCTCCCGCTGCACAGATGCCTGGCTTGGTTCGCAACAGCTGTCTCACCATGTGCCACTACCAAGTGTTGCCTTCAACTGCAGGGCCGAGTGGGGGTGGGGGTGGTGGTGGTGGTGGTGGTGGTTCGGGGTAGAATGGATTATCCATGAATATTCATGTCCTTTTGGGTGTACCACCAAACAGGGAAGTGGCACTTCCCTGTTTGGTTTGGAGAAGACTCCAGACTTAAAAAAAAAAAAAAAACTCCTCAGAGTGAGTGAGGATTGAGGGAGAAAGGAAGGAGGAAACAGGGAGGAAGGAAGACCCCAGGATAGGTGATGGGAAATTATGGGAAACTCAGACAGAAAAAGAAGAAGAGTTAATGCAAAGGAACCATGAAATGACCCCCATCCCTGCCCCACCCTTAGAGTTATGAAACAGAGAGCGCAGCAAGAAGAAGTTAAATGTCTCCAAACCCGTCTGCATTGTAAATTTAGGAGACAAGACAGAGACATTTTGTGGTCTTTGCATAATTTTCATAGTATTTATGAAACTATCCGAACAAAGAACCTATTACTGAATGAGAGTAAAATTCTATAGCCATGTTAGCAGCTCTGTAAAGCTCTTCTGCTTATATAGCAGAGCAGTGGCTTAAATGCTGGGATACTTTTCTGTAAAGTTAAGTGACCTCTAGGGGCTGTGTATGGCACAAGTTTGACTATCATGGACATGTGCAGTGCATCGGGGGGACATCTTGAACTCCTGTGAACATGTCCATTACTTTAAAAAATCTAGCATATTGAAATCAGATGATTCTTTTGACACAACCTGTATTAAATGGAACAGAAAATACATTTTCATAAATATATAGATTCCATTATAAATGATGGACACAGCCATTGTCATGTTGTGAAGCCTTGAGGTGAGAATTTTGGTGTAACACCAAGATAGTAATTAGACAAGACAATCAAGGATGGATGTGACTGAGAAACTGAGGTTCATAGGATAGCAAGTTGTCAATCACAAGGCGGGCCCTCCCTAAACTATATACTTTGTTTTTCACTCTATTTGGGATCACCACTTGAGACCATAAACTCATTTGGAAGATGTTTAGTGAAGTCGAGTGACTGGATGAAGTCAGTCAAATGGACATTTTCCCATAGACTTCTATACAATCTAGTTTCTTTGCCCAAACAGAAAAATCTCCCCCTGCTGGTGAGAGAGAGAATGCAGGTTTAAGCTACCTGTCACTGTCACTATCTTTCAGGCCTCGAAGCTACGCCTTATTATTTACATGGATGGAACTCTGCACCCTCATATCCAAGAAAACATTATGGTTCAGTCTTTTTCAGAATAGCTACTTTTTCTAAAATTAAACAGTTTTGGTGCTTAAATCTGAATAAAGACAGAGTGAAAATTAAACTTATGTGAGATGTGAGGCAAATTCCAGTATCCCAGTCAATGGTAGGGAAAAAAATACATCTTGGGCTGAAATTTCTCATGGCTTGGGCTGGCTGGGATGATGATGGTACTAAATTTAAAGTAGGTGTATTTCCAATCATTAGTTAATTAAAAATTGTCTGGGTGACTAGTTGTCTGTCTCTCTATGTCAGCCCTTTGATGGAATCTACCCCACCTCTGCCTCTCACCGAGTGTCAGCTGGGGTAGTCTTGGATGGATGGATGGATGGATGGATGTGCCAAATTTTATACCAGTTCTTTCAGTGCTGTCAAAATATTTCAGTAAAACACCCAAAATATCAACTTCCCAGTAAAAATGAATTTTAGAATCACCAAAGAATTTATCTTCTGGGAGCCATGAATATCTTTTACAGATTTCACTCTGGAGCCACTGATAAATCCACACTGGGATCATCCCAGAAGTACTCCTGCAACAGCAGGGTTAAAAGAGCGGAACACAAAGACGAGCACAGGCACACATTGTACTGGAGATCTGACAAGAAGCAGCTGAAAGGTGTGGGATATGATCACAGTCCCAACAAGCAAAGCAAGCTTGTTGAACAGTGAAGCGTGGCTACACATGGATTCTGAATGAGCAGCAAAGAATGCAGAGCAGGAGCAAAAGAAGGGCAGATAGATAGTGGGAAAAAAAGTGAGATAGCAGATAGGAGATAGGGTTGGGGTGAGGGGCAGTGGATCTAAGCGGACCCAGGCTCCAGTGCCGCTTCCTTTCTCTTTCATTGAGAGCCAGGAAAAGAGATTATAGCAGCCATGCTTTCTCCTGTGTGAGGTTTGGGAAGGGGGCACGCTCTTCCCTTTGCCACCCCCTCCCCCCTCAGACATCCACTCTCTCTGGCGGTACCGACTGGACCTAAACCAGAGCAAATCATATCACTCCTAGAATGTGTGCTACAGTCATCTAGGTGACAAATGTCGCTATTTGATAAAAAATTGACCAACAAGGACAGTTTTGGTTTGGTTTTTGTCGGGTGCTGTATGTTGTCGCCTACACACAACACTCAACCCCAACAGAGCCATTGTGTTACTTCCTGGGTGCCCGTGAGCCTCTGGAGAGCTACAACTCACTGAGGGAACAAGAGGTTTGGATGTGTGCTTGCTGGGTGGCTCACCGAGTGCTTCACCGCTCTTGAGTGTGCACCTTCCTCACACTGGCATCCACTTACACAGCCGCCGCTGCCGCACACACAATCACCCACACACAATTAGTTCACAATACACAATTATACACCGCAGCTCCCTCTCTCTTCTTTTCTCATACACACAACACATGCAAACAGTGAGTTAATCAGACCTATAAACCCTCCTTGCTGGTAGAAGATAAGCGGTGTGCTGGTAGCCCTGCCCTCCTGAGAGCAGCACTCCTCTAGCGGTGCCGTGGAGCTGCCTGATAAGGCAGGGGAGGGTGGGATACCCCGAGAGATCACACACACACACACACACACACACACACACACACACACACACACGCTGCTCAGCATCAGTTAGCCAGATCCTCAGCTGAGCCAATCAGTGGTTCGCAGGGCCTGAGGCTCCACCAGTCATCTTTCTTCAGGTGTTGTTAATTTCAGCACTCAGCCTGCAGGTGGACGAACATCTGCACATGTGCGTTGTGTGTGTGTGTGTGTGTGCCTCAGCGATCACACTACCTCATCCTTGTGATTTGGTTGCATGGGAGAAAATTCCATCCTGATTAAAAAACAAAACAAAAAAACTGATCAGACTGATGCAGGTTCAGAGCACAGGCGTCTCCATAAATGTGGTGTCCCTTTAGTGAGTGTTTCTCCTACCTGTAAGATCTACAATAAATAACCCAAACAATTAAAAAGAATGCTTTCTTCTCCAATCGGCAAACCCTTTTATATATTTAAAGTAAGGTGACTTTAGTCTAATCCTGCTTAATGCTGCTTTCCTGCCTTTATGTACAAAGGGCCAATAACACACTTCCTCAAGGGTCTTGTGGTAATTAGGCACCATTTCTAAACTCAGCTAATTAAAACTCAACCTGTACATCAAAGGCCCTCAGGGATTTACAGATTAATCAGTGGTAAATCAGTACATATAGAAATATTTCACTTCGACACCAAAACATATGAAAAACTGAATAAAATTCTTTTAAAACAATACAACATGATTTATTTCGATCAGTGTTTTTCTGTCTATCTCTGGAGTATTTGTTCAATTTTTTTATCAGTGTTTTTGTATTATTTTTCTCTGCTTAAATATGCAGGTGACATTCTCTGTCTCTTTTTTTTCTCCATTATAATCTCATCACACCTCGCTTTACTTCAAGTGTTTAGGCATCAGTCATTCCCTGTGAAAAAGCAGGATTGTAATGTTTTGTGATGCCCAACAGGGAGTGTACCTGATCTAACTTCGGATGTTCCTCAGTGCAAAGCTGTCACCGCTCTCCTTTTGCTGTCAGAAAGCATTTAAGAGCTGTGAAAAAATCAAATGTTCTGTTGTGGTTCTTTTATTTTACATTTGAAACATTTAAAGTGGAAGAGTTGTACCTTTTAATTATCTGCATTTAGTTGTCATTTGTGTTTGTTTTTGGTTTGTTTTTGTTTTCTGTGGCCAGCTTGTTAGAGATATTGATAATAAATACTACAGACTACATTACTCATCAGTAAAATGTCTCTAAAATGCACTTTAATGCACTGATATTAATAATGCAATAGGCCTAACAGTATGAATGGGGTCATTATGTTTCCAGCTGTGCCTGCAGAATTTTCCTTTTGTTTCTGTGTTGTGATCACGCCACTTTCACTCATGTAAAAGATGAAAGTTCTTGCACTCCTACTCATCAGTTTGCTTTACTGTATGTCTTTAACTTGATTTCATAGCTGTTGGTTGTCCGCTCTAACGCCTTTTTTTTAACGGCCTGCTCCTAAATTCCTGCTAAAGCGATTGTTAGTTGGTCACTATTTTCTGTCCTCTCACGTTTCATCTCTGGACTGCAGCCCCCTTTCTCTCCCTCTCTTTTTTTATCATTTCATTCAGCGCAGGCAGCAACAGCAGTAACCTATAGCACGGCTCCCGTGCGCCTCCGTGGCAACTCTTGGAAGTTGGCGCAGGTCAAATGCGCCTTAATTCAAACCATAAGAAACGAAAGAACGACCGAGCCGATTCCACTGGCCGTGCCAAGGTCAGCATTCCTCGACAGGCCGTTGCCTAGTGGAACTTTTGTCTCACAGTTTGTGTAAACCTCCTGGGAGAGACGGTATATAGGACCGGGAGAGGAGAGAGACCAAAGAAAGGGCTTTTTTTCTGCAAATTAGCGCAAGCTGCCGGTTTGGACCGGTGCAGAAGGATGAGGGGGGCATTCGGGTCAGATGTGGAGACAATATATGGCAATGTATAGATACAGGCAGGGATTTCTTACTTTTTAAAGGAGAGGTGACCTTTTACCACAAAGCGCAGATGCGTGCAAAAATGCGCATCCACAGGTTTTGTGTGCTGTGGCCTCGTTTATATCCGAGCTGTGCTGCACTAAATAGTGCCATCTCAACTAACCATCACTGGTGTGTTTGTAGCTACAAAAACACAGCAATCAGGTGCACATTTTTGCCTTTAGCCTTTTTGTAAATAACCCAGAGTTTGGTTTACATTTTGAAAATATCACGATGTTTTGTTCTCATTTAAAAAAAAAAAAAGAAGAAGAAGAAGAAGAAGCTCCCACGCGGCCCCAGCATCCAACACCTATGAAAGGATAATTTAAAAAAAATAAATAAATAAAATAAAAAGATAAAAAGGATTTCCTCTGGCCCTACAGGCCAGAAGTTCAAATGAGATTATTAACCACACTGCTCTAAATCCAATATTTCAAGGTCAAGTAAGAAGTCAAGAGGAGCATGACGTGCGTCGAATGAATGAGACCAGTGTCATATCAGAGTGGCGTGATTTTGGATTTTGGATTTTGGATCAGGTGACGCTTGCACCCATTCTGTTCTACGTTTTAAGGCTGGTGCCTTTACAAACACGAGACTCGTGCCTTTTTCTTTTCTTTTCTTTTTTTGAGGATGCCAGTTTACGCATTGGTGTCATTAAAAAAAGCTGCAGTTTGACTAAATTTTAAAGAAACGTTTTGTGTAACTTCGACAGAGCAACTTTTTTAAAAAAAGGAAAAAACAAAGCAGCTTGGAAGTGATTACACTCTGAAATGATTGCACTCCCACGGAAGCCTTAAGTTCATGTATTTGTCTGTCATGATGAAGACTTGATTTCTCTTGCAGGCCGCTCACTGGAAAAGGCCACACACACACACACATACACACACACACACAGTTAAAAAAAAACCTAAATAATTAATCATTCAAATTAAAAATGTAAATTGCTAATAAATCAGGCGAGTTGACATCATTTTAGGCTTTAGATGTGTTACTTGCAATTTAAATGAACAGATTCGAATTTTTTACACATTATTGATGCTTTTGTAGACCTTTTTAAAATACATATTTCCGGTCATATTGTCCATAAAATAATCCTAGTCAAACATTTAATATATTTTTAGATGGTCTAATTATATGTATATCAGCTTTTTTTTTAAAAGATACAAATACAAGAAACTCGAGGCCTAAACTGGTCATTTGGTGTGTAAATGTTTCTTTTGTGTATTCAGGTTGTGATTTTTTTCCTTTAGAATTTTAAATAATGGCACTTTATTTCGTTTCTTTTGAAACAGAACACAGCACCGACAGTTATTTAATGCTGTTTCTCTAAAACTGAATCCCAGATTGTGGCGATTGCAAACACTGAGACAGCCCTTATATGTCTGATTTTGCATCAAGTGACAGTGAATTTGTGCACAATTAGGATTCAGAAATTGCCCTAATCGTCATCAAGAAATGAAGGAATTGAAAACTTAAAGAAATAGATGTAGAGAATGTCGCTCCACTGACGAAATACAAACTTGAAATATTCATCTCTTTCTCTCTCTCTCTGTCTTTAGTTTCAGAGGTTATTTTATTTTAAAAAGCAGCCTTATAGTTTATTCATAATTTTTATGGGAAAAGAATGAATACAGCTTTACATTTAGTGTGAACTCAAACACAAGGGGACTGGAGCTGCTCCTCTGTCACTGAAATCTCCACGCAACGAACCACAGCCACTCTGAGCCCGGCAGCTTTTTCTTTGACTGCCTGTGAAGCGCTGAAGTTGAACCAACATGGTGTAAACTGGCATCAGGAGGAATCCACTTTTGTCTCTGCTCATCATTTCGATGCGTGACGTCTGCAGTTGCGCACTTCCGTAAAATACTGGGTTTTACCCATAAAAGGTTAAAACTCGCTTTTGGTCATTTACTCATTAAAAAGACCTGTATCTTGTTTAAAAAAAGAAAAAAAAAGAAAAAGAAAAGAAAAGATGTGTGCTGAAATTCCATCTGAATTTCCCGGGCTGATTTGGATATTTGTGGGGAATAAAAACTTGGGGGAAGGGGTGACGGCTCCAGCCAGAAGTCATGCACCTGCGCTCTCTCTCTAACCTCACTGTTTCAAACTTGTGCTCAAACTGATCGCTGCATTCATGGCATAATAAACACATCAGCAATCTGAACGGAACAAGACACAGAGGACAAAGAGGAGGAGTTTATTCTTTTTTGTTTGTTTGTTTGTTTTCTTTTTTAAATGATTTGGTTTATAGCTTTGCACTATTAGGGCAGTCGGTCAGCGTGCGGTGATGGCTGTGCGTAAAATCTGGACAAATCTGGCAAATGTTAAGGTGTTAAAATTTCTCAAATCAGGCTAAGTATTTTAAATAGAGATATTTTTTTAAAGACTTGCCTTTATTTCATTTGAATTGTTTCGCCGTTAAAATCAAAACATATGCGGGCAGCAGAGGGTTATAACCCTTAGTTTATTATCACTTTATTTATTTTTTTATCCTCAGAGAAACTCTTCTATGTTTAGCCAAGTGTCAACACATGGGAGTCTTTTAACTGGGGGAATGGTGGGGTAATTTCTATAAATGAAAATGTACTACATAAAAATATGAGCTATAGATGGAGATTTTTGTTTAGATTGTAGGGTTTTGTTCACCAGCTGGAGCTCATATTTTAATTTTTAAGTGACACGTGTTCACGTACATACCACCCATCCATTTAGGCTGACTATTAAATTTGTACTCCAAAAAAATTGTCCTAACCTACCACCTCCGCCGTCTCCCCCACTGCTCCCTAGAACCTCCGCTCCCTCCCGCCCTCTCTATCGGCCCCGAGCTGCCCCTACACTGTTGCCGGTGAGAGCTACTAATCCCCTGCGTCCACGGTTTACTCTGAGCCCGTATTTAATTCCTCTAAACCCCCAGCTGCCGCCCTGGTTACTCAGTGAACACGACAGACTGTGAACCGCTCTGGTTATTAATAATTCACCAGCCCTCCGCTCCGCTTCTCCGGCCGCGGCCGCAGGACACCGTTTCGTCCTCAGTGGTGCATGCAGGCGGCCACGCTGTGCGCTCACTTCTCGCATTTTGTTTACTTAATTCTAGCTGCTCGGTGTCACACACTCACTCACACACACACGCACACACACGGGGAGACAGACGCACGTTTCACCTCTTTGTTTTTTGGGTTTCAGATCGCAGACCGTCCGCTGAGGTCCTGCTCGCTGCCACATGCTGAGTTTTGTTTCAGACGCGGTCCTCCCAGCAACTTTGTGCGGACACTGAGAGGGGGGTGGAGGACAGGTGGAGAAGAACCGAGAAGCGGACTGCACATTTACGTGATCGGCGACGCCGGAGCATGCACGGGGAGAGAGCGCGCGGCGGCGTCCCGTCTGTAGGAGCAACAGCTGATTTGGTGAGCGCGTGAGCTGAGAGCGCAGGGCAGGCTACTTACTGTCGGTGCACGGCCGGGCTTCTGCTCCGACACGCGGGCTCTGACGGTGCAGCGTCTCGGTGGCACGTAGCGCGGAGACTCGGTGCGGGGACGTGACGGCACCGGGACTGAGAGTGCAGCCAGGCGCGCGCAGCTTCGAGTTTCATGGAACTATCACGAGTTGAAAGCCTCACATAAACACCTTGCATGAAGAAGTCGGGAGGTAGACAGCTTGGATTATACGACTCTGCGCCCCGTTTGCCTGGACTGAGAAGAGCTGACTTCACTTTGTCCCAAAAAATGTTTACCGGGCAGCAGACCGTGCATTAGGGCTCTTTTGCTTCCGGTATAAGGCCCAGCTGAGCAAGAAACCGAGCAGTTTTCTCTCTCCCACTCACTTTTTTTCTTTTTTTTTTTTTTGGAAGCCGAACTTTTGAGAGTGGAAAATGGGTCTTTGAGAGTGTTGGCACATATCCTCACACCACAATGGTACGTGCTGTGTAAACCAATAATTTGCTCATTTATGCAGTCAGCTTTCACATTCATTGTACTTGTTCATCGATTTAATGATAATGTGCTTTATAAGTGAGCTTTCTTATATTTCGTATGTGTGTGTGTTTGTGCGTGTGTGTGTATTTGGTGTGGCTAATGTGTAACAGTCACCAAAGTGTGTGCCAGGTCCCTCCACCTACCTGAATCTGTTTGCTGTCACAGTTAGAGTCATTAGGATCTTATGGTTATTTTAAAAATGTGGGGAGATTTCCTTGCTAAGGAGCTGCATGTACATTTGAAAGGATGTTGCTGGAAGGAAAACCTAATCCACCTTATTTTAATAGTTACATACGTTGTTGCCAAATTTTTCTTTCCGACCTCCTGGCCAAATTAGTGTCCAGCCCTCTCAGTTCACCGCTCGATGCCTACTGCCTTCTGCCGTTTCATCCACACGGAGAACATGACTCCTCTCACAGACTGGGTTAGTCTGTAGACTATTTATAGTCACATATATGATAGGACCTATGGCATAACATCCATAACAGAGGTGTCATACAGTATGTAAAGGTTTCACTGTGGCATGTGGGAAGGATCCCATAGCACAAATCCCACCTAGAGGCAAGGTTTACCAGAGTCTGGAAAGTTGGCTGTAGCAGGATGGAACTTATTGTTTGCGCCAGCGTTCTATTAAGTGCCCATTTGATTTGTGCGTAATTACGCAGGGACTAAATCCTTAATTACGCAGGTGGTTTACTTGTCCCATTCAGAGAAATCCAGTGGCATCACAAAGCAAACGTTTGTAATACGTCTAGAACTCTAACCAAAGTATGTTTGAGGATTCTTTAAGCAGACATCAGCTTTTGAGATTTTACTCAAGGTTTCCTTTTTAGTTTGACTTGAGTCCTTTCAAACAGAAGACGTTTTTCATGTTTTATCTCTGTTTTCTTTTAACATGTTAAATGAGAAATATACTCTCTGTGAAGCTTGTGAAAGCATGCATTTGAATGAAGTGCTTTTAGGTTTTAAAATTAGTAATAAGAAAGTCTGTTTTACGCAAAACTATGAAAGAGAGCTCACACATCCTTGACCCTTAGAAATTCTTTTTTGGCATGAAATGATTCAAGTCAGGCAATAGTTAGGGGAACCTCCCACATACAACCTTGAAGCTGCTTAGATACCCAGGAATGGATCTTATTTGCACATGAATATGGAAGATTATTAGTATGAATAATTATTTGTTTACGAGCATCCTCGCTGACATGGCAGCTGCCCAAGAAGCTCATCAGTAAAAATGATACAGAATTCAGGACAGGCCTCACATGGGATTATCCCCACTTGTTATTCTCCTACTTATAGCAGCAACTCACCTCTTTAAAAAAAAAAATCTTATTTATTTATTTTTTAAGGGCTATATGTGTGTTGTGTTGATTTTGTGCCAAACACTTCAGCTGCATGTTAGTTTAGTCAGAAGGCACTGGAGGCATCTGTCAATCAGTGTCAGGCTCCTGTTAGCTTTCCCCGAGGCCAGTTCTCCATCTCTGCCACAGAAATAAATATTCAAACACTACTTTTCTTTACAGATGATCTATATATATATACGAGGATTTATAGGTTATGGATTTTTCCCTATGTGCCAGAAAGTAAACAGAAAGTTCGAGCCACCATCAGGAAATACGAAGATGACATTATGGGTCCAAAATGATGATTTACAGACAGACTGGACCTTTACAATAAGCAATGTTAGCGGTGTTTTAAATATATAGCCAAATGCAAAGTTTACACTGGTTTCTCCATGGTAAACATATGTGTGATATATAGTGCAGGAAGTAAAGATTAAAAAAAAAAATAGAATCATGGAGTGCTGTGTAAATAGCTGTGGTAACTGTATCCTGCACTCTGCCTCTGTGTGTGTGTAGTGTGTGCAGCCCACCACATGATGATCAGACAAGCGGTTTTCCAGTCTTGTGTGATCTCCATCTTGGCCGTTGCTGCCAGTGATGTCATCCCTGACTGTATACAGAATATTATGCTATTATGTTTGTCCTGGCCTTGACGTTTCCCTGGAAAAATAAATAAGGCTTCAAGGAGGCTATAATAGCTTATGCAGCGTGTAAGCTTTTGCCGTAGTTTAAAGATGGAAACTCTGATATACAGTCAAACAGCATAAATATTAGGATAGTGAGCTCAGATGTGCTTGTCAGGTTGACTGGTTTTTAAGCTGTTGTGATTTTAACAGTGTGCAGCAGAGTGGCTACAGTGGATATATCATGAGGTGTAATCACCTCAGTCATTCAGCTTTCTTAATATGAGATCCTTGTTGTGCTAAACGAATCACAAGTTAATGAAAGAGTGTCTCAAAAGACAAATCTTATAGTAATACTCCAGTGGTTTACTATTGAACGTACTTTATTACAGTTGGGGGAATCTGAGCTAAACTAAGCTAAGCTCATAATTCAAACTCAGAAAAGCTGAATCCCAAATCTCAGTGCAGCTCAGTAACATCTTTCGTTAAATTTAATTAAATTTAATTACATTTTCATTAAGTTAAATGCACTCAGCTCAAACTCCATTCCTATACTTGTAATACATTTTTTGTGTGTGTGTGTTCAATAGATTGAAATGTCAAGCTTTAGTCAAGAAAACTCTTGTGACATCACATGATAGTTTTATTGGACCCAAAACATTTTTAATAGACCCACAAAAAAATTACACAAATGGTGCTCTGTATAGTAAATACAATGAACTGTGTCACTAAAATCTTAAACCTACAATTTTACGTTATAAATGGAGTCTATATGGAGTATTTTCATGTGTATCCATTTTATTATTCCTACTCTAATCTCATTTTATCACTGCTAAGTGCAATACACAGATCTAAATCTTTAAAAACAACATTTCTTATGCCGAACAGGGTCATAGTCTGCATGTCTGTTGGTTGTGTTTTCAGAATATTGCTGTATTCAACATCTTAACAACCAGCCTGAAGCTGGACAGAAGCGATTAACTCATTAACTCAATCATGGTGTACTATTGCTAGTTAAACCTTAACATTGTTCTTGGAGAAAAAAAAAGCGAAACACTGTGCACACAGATGTCTGTGCTCTACTTTTTTCTTTACTATTTCCTCTTACCCACCAACCGGTTATGGCAGATGCTTGCCCCTCCATGACACTGATTCTGCTGGAGGGCTCTTCCTTTTAAAAAGGAGTTCTTCCTTCTCATCATTGCCAACTGCTTCCTCATTGTAGATTGTCTGATTGTTGTGGGATTTCCCTTTCATACTGCATGGTCTTTAACTTACAAAACACCTTTGTTAAGAATTGGCTGTATATAAATAAAAATGAATAAACCAAATAAACACTGGAAATCATATCGAACATCTGCATCGCTCAAAGTGTGAGTGCAACATAACTGAAACTACCAGCACACGCAGCACCGCCAAATTAAAATGTTGCGATTGCTTCATCAAGTTACTACAGTTTTTGACACATTAAAAAAATGTCTTTATATTGATTGTTTTCTGACTGCTACGCCATGCTCTGCAAGTTTACTCAAATGAGCAGACACAAGCAAGAGAATGAAGGTCAAATCCAATTTATCTGAAGAAGGAAAAATGGGGTGTAAACATTAAGATTGTAAGATTTCATCAAAGGCGTGAGTGTTTACAGGATTCTGCTGTATTTAAAAAGAATGCCACATTACTGTACAAAGTATTTTGCAGGATGTTTTGACAGTTGTTTGCTACAGTGAATTAAAAAAAAGTATCTCTTCTTATAGAACAACAAAAAAATCTAAACATATATCTTAATTCAAATGTTCCATGGTAAAGTTGTTTCTAGGAAGTGCATAACGCCTAGTACACGAAGCTACATTTACACTGTGCAGTTTTAACTTCTTTAAGTGAGCTCTAAAAATATACAAAGTCAAAACACTGGAGTGGGATAATCTCACTTGTTAGTTTAAACAAATAATGGTATCTAGAAATAACGCAGAACCTTCAGTATGAGGATAATTTGACTTAAGCCCGCAGATCAGATCAGTTTGCTTTGGAGATGGCAGAACAAATCACAAAGATTTTATTTTAACTTGATTCAAGGAAAAGTTTTTTGCAGTTTAAAGGAAGTCTTACTTTGTACCATGAGCCTGAACACTTTTAACTCCTCCATCTCTGTTCTAACCCTCCTTTAATTATCTTATCAAGACTGAAGCCTCACATTAATTGGTTTCACAAGACACACCAGAATGCACACCAGCTGTGTAACCAAGTAATTTGAATGAACTTAATTTGGGAAGGTGCTGGTATCTTATGCCTTCTGAGTTTAATTTGGGTGGGGGGGGAATCACAACAATACATGTATTTTCTCTCTTCACTCTCCTCTTTAGGGCCTTAATGAGGAATTAGAGCCAATAGCATTATTCATTAAACAGGGCTTTCCAGCTATTTATCACTCTAACAATATTAGCATATTTGTTTAAATTTTCAACACTTTTTTAGCATTCGTAACCAGGTTCAGCATTTTTAATAATCTGGCATCGAATGTATCATACCAAATTGAATGCTGCAGAAGAACCGGCGGCAAGACCCAGAAACATACTAAAAATCCTTTACGAACACATACAAACACACACACACATACACACACACACACACACACACACACATGCACACACATGCGCGCATGCAAGCACGCACACTCCTCTAATTACCACCTCCCCCCGCTCCTTGTCTCTTATTCCCCACCTCCTGAGATGCAGGTGTAAAATATCACATTTTTCCAGCATTTCTCCCTGAGGTGGCGCTGGCTTGGACTCACACAACGTAAATTCCCCCTTTCATATTCCCCCACACATTTTTTTTTTACAAACAAGTTCCCCCTCCCATCCCTCCCTCCCTTTGATGTGCTTGCCACATCTGCACAGGTTTGTTAGCTTGTTACCAGGTGAAGAATGAGGATACAATTAAGGCTGAATGAAGCAGGACTGAGTAGGATGTCAGTTATGTTTTGCTGCAGAAGTCTCTGATCCTCTAGGAACTGTTGAGCTCATACAGACGATCCTGCAAATGATTAGGACGGTGCAGCGGAATGATCAGAAGGCTGTTAATCAGTGACTGCGAAGATACCCACCACTGGTGGATCGACGTGTATTCAGAAATATGGAAACCCAGGTGGTTTCTGGGCTGTTGTGTATCTTTGTGTGAACAAGACAAAGTGGGAGACAGAGGAAGGTGGGCCATATGTATATGCACTCTGATTAATCTAATTCCATGTGAGGCAGCCAATTTAGGCATCTGTCCCCCTTTTAGATCTGACTTATTGTAAACGCGGATGTCAGAGAGAATTGAGCAGAGTAAGTGCAGCTGAGGTATTGTAGAGATCATGATTCATATTCATGCTCAGTTGTGTCTGAGATTGGTCTCAGATGTAACTAAATGAAGGTAGCACTGGTGCTAGGTAACTTCCCAACCTGTTACAGTTGTTGTGTTTGCTTTTTTTTTTTTTAATCATTTTTCACAAAAAGCGAAACCTTACTGTATAATATCAACTAAAAGGTTAAAACAGCGAGTGGCTAACTTGTAAACATATTAGAGCAATTAGCAGCTCAAAGCGCCTATTCATAATCAAGGGCATGACCGCTTCAACTGACAGGCGGTTGCAGTTTCGCCTTGAATTCAGCAACAGCAGGATGTTGCTCATATGGCTGGTTTAGCAACCTACAACAATAATAATACATTAAAATAAATATTTTCACTACAATATGAAAATATTTGAAAATTAGAGTATGTTTTTACTTTCTTCATGGGTTCACTTTAACCTAGCTTAGCATAAAGACTAACCAGGCTCTACCAAAAGTTTCCTAAATCTGCCTAGCAACACCTTTAAATCTCAGGACTTTATACAGAAAAGGGGTTTTAAGGGAAGACCTGCTTGAACTTTTTCTTTGTGAACACTAAGTACAGTGACATAGCATCCAAAATACTGTTGTGCTAGTGAGGACTCAAAAAACATTAGGTAAGACAGCTTAATAGAAGGTTGTATTCATATTTATTCACTTTGGACAGAGCTAAGCTAGTTATTTATCCCAGTTTCTAGATTTTATTTTAAGCTAGCTTCTTATTCATACCCAACTTTTTAATGCAAATTCAGGTAACATTGCTAGTGTAAACATGTTGGGGGTAAAAAAAAACACCTAACTGTTATAGGTATAAATTTTACTTTTGTAAAATCTGCAATAGTTTGAAGTAATAAGTGACAAATTACCATCTTCTAGGTTGATACTATTCTGGTCTTAATCTTATTCTGGCAATTAGGCTTTTACAGGACAAAAAAATAATATGACTGACAAAGTAAGTAAACTTGAGGGGTTTTAAAAAGCGACTTGAGAAAAGAGTTGTGAAGTAAAAATAAATAAAATATAGCAATACTTATTCTCTCTGAACAGAGCTAACCTAGCTGGGGTTTTTTCTGTTTCTCTGGTTTGTGTTACCCTTAGCTAAAAATCTTCATATTCATACCAAGCTTCATTAGTAAACCTCTTTATGTTTAATGCAGTAGTGTTGCTGTCTGTAGTTTCAATTTACATGTCAAAACTTTTTGGCAGAGAAAGAAATTGTGATAGCTGATAGGACGAGCTCAGTCCCTATTTTCACAGTCAGTCATTTGGAGATTTTCTGTCCACTTGATGAGTCTGTTATTCATTCTCTGTTTAGGGGTGTGGAGAGGGAATTCCTTGTACGGCTGTTTTCTGTGGGCAAAATTGATGCTAAAATTGTGAATTGTAATCATAAATATGTTTTTTTTAAAGCATACCAGAGCTGAATGATATAGTACATATTAGTTATTAGTTCCATAATTGTAAATTTAGCAAAAAGACATGTTTGTGTTACTTGATATAAGCATAACGTAACATATTCAACCACTGACCAGGATACTCACAGTTTTATGAAGTTGCCTGCAAAATGTCTGTAAATAGGTGACATTCACAAACTGGGGGATTTCCCAAGCTCTTGAACTACCCCTTATATGCTGTGCATAAATAATATGGAGATTTGAACTGTGGATTTGAACTTGACCCAGGCTGATGCTTCTGTGTTTTAATCATCTATGCTGTTTTCTGATTATTATCTTTTCTCACAGCCATTTCACCGTTTTCTATTATGGTTCATTTCAATCACCAAAAACCCAGCATCGCGGACAGCAAATGATTTGTGGAGCTTTTAAAGTGTTTATTACACGAGACTGTGTGACTACTTTAGCTTGGGGCCGGCCATATGGATCAGGCATATGTTGCATACATATAGAAAAACACATATATGTATAATTGATACTATGCTGCATAAAAACTGACAGAGGAGGAAAGCAGGCCAGCGCTTTAGGGAGCTGCACTCAACATTCAGTCTCAGTGCCTCTCTCTAAGGGCTGGAGATAGAGAGCGTTAGAAAGATTAATTCATTAAACGATATGTTTTTGGATTGTCATTGTTCAGCTACCTCAAGCTGGGATTCCACTCTCTGTGCAGTGAAAATGATTTTTCATCCTTAAATGACTAAAACATGTCAGAAACAAGAGGCAGCTCGAGCCAGTGGAGTGCCATGTTTTGTGCTACTCTGTAATTATCAGTGGAGTAAAATATATCCTTCAGCTGGACTGGGCAGTTTAAAAGCTTAACAGAAAGCCCAGGGAGCTTGACAAGGGCACCATTTAGTGGGACAAATGGTTTCAAATGGTTTCCCTCCAGTGTTTCCCCACATATTAATGATGACAGGCCAGAGGTTGGATGCTGAGGCTGAGGGCCACGCGCAGTGTTTTCTTAGCCATTTGGATGACTTGAATTCTAACTTTTGTTTAAGCGAGTGTACGCTTCACGAGGCACACGCTGAACTTATTGTGCGTGGGAGAGGCCATGCTAAACAAAGCTAGTGTTAGTCTTATGTTAATCAACCTGCCTGCTAAACCTTTTGCCACAGACGTTGAGCGAAATCACACACACAGATGCCCTTCCTGCGTTACAGTAAAAAGGAAAAGGCTCGAGCTGTAACCTCTCATTCTGAAGGATATGAATAGCCTGTGTCTCCAGCCACAGCTCGGTTAGTCCAAGTCTGGGACTTATTATAGTGCTGTGTGTTTATGCATGTGTCTCTGCATGTATTTGTTTAAGGGCAATCCCATGTCACTCGGCGCATGTGTGTATTTGTCTGCATATGCAAATGCTTGAGTAACCTAATATCTGTTTAAATTCCCTAAAAAACTGTTTATATCACATGCCAGTTTAAATAGTATAACTTTACATTTTCTTGCTGGCTACGAGGGATGTCTGTTCCTTTTTTGGGTGCGTGTTTGTTTCTGCTGTAGGTATGGTGAGAGATAAGAAGGTAAAGTTCTGGAAAATAAGATTACTTCCCCTCTTCTCCTATATCCAGAAACTCAAAGTAAGTCCCATTGTGAGTAAAACTTCCACTCTCTTACTCACGGAACCTGAGCTATTTTCATGAACGCAGACGTTTTTAGCCCTTGTCTAATAGGTTTAGTCGATTTCCAGAAGAGACATTAAAATTTAGCCTGGCAAAAAGCAATTTGTACCAGTTAGGACTAAAAAGTAATAGCCACAGGCTGGCAAACCAGGCAGAACTCCCATTCCCATATCCAGCTCCTCAGTCTGTGGTTTCCTCCCATCCATGTTGTCTGGCCTGGCTGCCTCAATTGACAGCAGAACTGCAATGGATGCTCATTCAGATCCCAAGTCTCGGCTGACGCGTCCCTCGGCATACAAATGAACTCCACTGAATAGAAACAAACACTTGGGATAAACACTTTAGCTGCATCTATCAGCAGATGCAGGGTAGGGCCTTTTGAGTGGCCTGTTTTTGTCTGCATGGAGGCAGACGTATGGCCTCTGTATGTGCGAGTCTTTGCCAGACATGTGTATTACTGTATGCGGCTGTGCATGTGAGTGTGTGTGTGAATGATTTGTGCTGAATCAGAGCACGCTGACAGAAAAGTGACCATGCAGGTGAAATAGCAGGGACAGGAAATGCCATTGTGCCGGAGTATTGTGTGCGGGTACGGCAGCTAAACACTTTGCTCCCCATTCAAAGTGGCGGTGACTGGCAGGGCTGGGCCTCGGGCCTGCACAGCATATGGGTGCAGGCAGGCAATACACACCATCATGTGTGTGTGTGTGTGTGTGTGTGTGTGTGTGTGTGTGTGTGTGTGTGTGTGTGTGTGTGTGTGTGCAGAGTGTAAAGACTCTGATCTTGAGCGGTTGTCTGGTGATGGGACTTGGGGATGATTATGAAATAGGTCGAGCAGCAGGATGAGGAGGATTTTCACATTTAAAATCTGCTTTTGCAGCTTTGCAACCAGCTTTTCTGTGTGTTTTAAATTCCCTGATCCTAAATACAGAACCAACTAATGAATCACTGTGTTACATTTCAGGCAACCGAAACCTTTCTGTTGAACGAAGAACCCTCCAGAGGTCCTGGGATGCCTGAATGCTTTGTAGTATCAGATTCATACAGGGTATGCATCTATTATTATTATTATTATTATTGTTGTTGTTGTTGTTGTTGTTGTTATTTCATGTGTCAGTATTAAATGTGTTATTGGAGTCATTACTCATTATTCTGACTGACAGTCTGTTTTCATGCTCTTGGTAATTGCACCGTAATCATAATGTCATTCACAGCTCCCTCCACTCAGCTGCAAACCATTACAATTATTATTTCCACACGCACATTTAAGAAAAAAAGAAAAGAAAAAGAGGCCTTTGCAACTTCACCGAAGCGCCCTCGTCTCACGGGAGTGAAAATTACAACGATAATGTGAAGCATGCCTGGATGTATAAAATGAAAAAGAAGTACAAAGTAAAAGAAAAGTGAGCAGCATTTCTAAAAAAGAAGCGAGCCCGTGAGATCTACAGCAATCGGCATGATATAAAATGGTAATAAAAGCAGAGGAGTTGGGATGGGTGGGTGTCCCTGTGTATGACTGAAAATGTGATCGTTAATGAGGTGGGAGCCAGTTTTCTAGGCTACAGGCTTTGTTTCCCAGAGTTAAGTCGTATGCCAAGTCTCTCAGAGAATCTGGGTTGCTACACTATATTGTATGTCTCCGGGTAAAGAAATGAAGTGCTATGGCCAGGAGTGGGTAGCATGGCCGTCTAAAGAGAGTTTTTTGGAGACTCGGAGACAGGGAGACGGGGCGGGGGGGGGATTCATTGTGGCTGGATTGAATTCCAGGGGGCAGCAAGTTCAAGAGCGTCCGCAGGAGAGCGTCCACCTCCAGCTTCTCGCCAGGAGGTCTAATGTAGGGGCTCGGTGTTGTTCAAAGTGCGTCACGACTCCCTTTATTGTCGTTCTGAGCATTTAGTACAATAATGTTATGCAAACTATACATTATAACACCCTGTATTGATAGTGTTAAGCTCTAAAGTGGGTAAGATGTTACAGATCTTTCACTATTACCTTGTCCTTGATGCTTATTTCAGATATATCAGTATGAGTGTATATTTCAATACCCCTTTTGGCTGACACCGGCCCTGTTGATTGATATTTGTATATCTCCAAAGAAAAGGGAAAAAAAGAAAAAAACAAGAGGCTATCTGTGATCTATCACATCAATCAAACATTTGCAATGAGGATTCCTTATTTTTTACTAAAATAACAGCCAAAGCAAAAATAATCACACAGAAAAAAATGCAATTTTAAACACAGGAGCGTCCCAGACTTTTGCAGTCAGTGAATAATTAATAGAATACTGAAATCGCATTACACTGTAAATACAAACGTAACCTTCTTGCTTTTTATTTTTTATTTTTTGGTATTTTAATTTTACTAGCTGACACTGAATTTTCAGCATAATTGTTTTTCTTTTTAATAATTTGTAACCTGGCTTTTCTTGGTAGCAGCTTTTCTAAGAAACTGTTCCTCAAAGGCTAGTGAGTCTATTAATGTTTAAGTTCAAACAATTCATTTCAGAAGTGCTGTGATCACAGTTTTATCTGTTGTGTTTAGACCTCCAATGCTGAGGTTGAATAATGTGGTTTCCATACCTAGGTGGCCAAGGACAGTGTTAAAGGGGAGCTATTTTGGTCATTTCCATTTTCCAGCTCTAGTAGAGTATCCTTGCATGACTGAGATTTGCAGGTCTAAATAGTTTGTCTTTATCTTCCAGTCCCTGTCTAAAACAAGCTGTTTTAGCAGCTCTTAATTTGAAAAATACCCTCCTTTTATACTAACTTCAATCTCATTGGCTACCGCTCCCAAATAAAGAACATCAAGTGGGTGGGGCTTCTCCTTGGCGTCATACAGCGCTAAGAGTAGAAAAAAAACATTTGCATTGAGCTTTGGGCTCACACAGATTACTTTTACATAAGTTGAACACGTGGTCAAGTTTAATATGAGTATCCACCTCTGTAACAGTGCAGTGCATATGACAGAAAATAAGCAAGACACAGTAGGTCATCTTCAAAATGTAGCTAGCAACATTGATCATGTTAAGGGTTGTCAGGACTTGCATGTGCCAGGTCGTGTGCTCAATTCCTTGTTCACAGTTCAAACAAATAATTGCAACCACCTTAAATTTACTTACTGAAATTTTCTTATTCCATACCTTTAAAGCAAAGGCAACTTATAATATTTTGTCTTTTTATAATATGTTGGCAATATAACATGTCTGAAATTTTCTATAATCTATTTTTAAAAAATCCATATATCAAAAACATACATCAGAATTTTTTCCCCCAATGTGACTAACAGCCAATTAAAAGATTTTTAAATCTCCCCAAAATATTGATATTTTGTTTGAACTATTTGCTTACAAGTGTCTGTGCCATGAAAGAAGACAAACAGAAAATGAAAGATTGCTAGAAAGAGTATTCATGCATAATCTCACTGCTCTTGTTTTTTTAATTAATTGAAGGTGACATTTTTGGGTATTTAGATTAGATGAGAACATGACTTTGGTGAGAGGGATATGTTTACAGGCGATTCCACCTGGTTGGGAACAACTACTTCAAGCAAAGCCTCGCATGTGCAGTGCATGTAAACGACGCGCTGCTAGAGATGACATCTGCTCAGCCAGACATCGCAACCACACTTACTTATCTCCGCTCCGCTGTGTTGCCACCTATAGACAGTTGTGGTATCAACACCGGCTGTAATACTGTGCGCACGGGTCTCAGTCAAATTTGTGGTTACTTTCATCCTCATACAACGTGTGTTGCACACCCACAGCCTAAAGCTTCCCCGCGATACACGGCCGCAGTGGCTGTGAGATCGTTACTGCTCACTTCTGTGATACTTTCTTAATAAAATCCTCAGTTCTGGTGTGACTGCACAACAGCACCAAGCTGGTGGGTGAAGTCACTAACAGCGCTGGCCACTCTGGAACAGTGGTAAATATGTATATTCGAAGCGTGTGAAAAAGCAGAGCCGCGGCAGACCCACCAACCATAGCATATGGCTCTACCATGTGTTACTTAATGAGAGATTTACTCACACAGACCACTAAATGTGTGGCTCGTTTAAGGAGCGACGGCAGAGGAGTGTTTGCGTGTGGAGCATGCAAGTCGGCTCCATAAAGGATGGAGAGAGCAGAGACTGTAACCTTTTGCACTCGGCTACAAAAGCAAGCTGAAAACAAAGAGATTTCCTCGCATGTTGCAGGCAGGTTATGAAGTTAATACACCTGCCCAAAGGGAAACCAAAAGTTGTGTGCGAATGTGTGTGTTGTAGGGCGTGTCTGTGTGGCTCACATTAGTCATGTATCATATTCACAGAAAAGGAATGCTGGCATTCTAACCTTGTGCGACGGCGAGGGCGAGAGGTTACAGTTTTGTGGCGTTACATGCGCTCCTGACCACACACTTTCTCCCTCCCCGCCTGCGCCTCTGGCTCGAGTATCTGGCCGCGTGCAGTAATTGGCCACACAGAGCCCAGATCTCTTTGTTTCGCCTGCAGAGGCTTGCAGTATTTAAAAAAAAAAAGCACAAGCAGTAGGCCTCATAAATCTGTGGGACTCCAGCGTCAGGCCTAAAATTTCAGCTCCACTTCTTTCACAATGACTTCACTCCCACCCAAATTCCCACTGTACCACACTCAGGACCTGCTCCAAGAAATGTTATTTTATGATTTTTATGTGATATGTGTACCACTCACTACCGTTCATGTGTGTGTGTGTGTGTGTGTGTGTGTGTATTTTTCCTCACACACCCCAGTGAAGTATTTTGATACCGCTCAAAGACTGTGATTATACGTCTGTCTTCGCTGTTTTCTACTTCATAGTGAACGCTACAGTAACTGTTTGGCTTGGACTCACTTCACTGGTTTTTCAAGCTACAGTTGTGGGCTTTCAGACTGGGTCAACTCTGGTTCAGTAAATAAATAGACTTAACTTAACAGCAGTGATGAGATGACGCATCGATTTGAATGCCTGTAAATGAATTTGAGTGTGCGATCCAATGCAAACTAATGCATAAGAGAATTCCTGTGATCAGGATCTGCAGCAGAATACTGTTAAGAGGTTTTATGCAACTGAATGCAGGCTTGACCATCGCATATTAATAAAGTCAGTGAAATCAGAGGTGCTCTCACAATATTCCTCACATTATATACGTTCATCTACTCTGATGATGCATTTACGTGTTTCCTTCTCAAGTCGGTGTAACTGACCGGCTCATCTGCCCTCTGGTAATTATTTGCATGCTCTCAACATGGAATGCACGGGTCAATAAACGCAGCTCTAAAGCACAGTATTGCGACCTTAAAGACGCAGGGAAGCGTGTGCACAGCGGATTCAGATTCCCCAAAAGCAAAATTCATGTGGTGGCAAAATCCGAACATTTTGCTAGGAAGAACTTCGTGAATCTGCGTGATAAACAGAAAGAAAGA
>VVHJ01032384.1:0-26287 GCA_015107715.1 Tylochromis polylepis
AGAGGATAATAATGGATCTGTGGATCACACTGCTGGAGGAGTCTTTACCAGATTCTTTAACACACACACACACACACACACACACACAGACATAAACATATACACACTAAATGAATGATGGGATATAAATGAAAGGAAGGAACAGGAAAGTGTCAGTTGTGATACCTCCCTTAACACAGGGACTGGCAGAGATACAGAAGCACGCACACACGCTCACATTTGCACACGCACACACACACGACAGTGAAAGCACTGGAAGCCTGCCAGATGAATGAAGCCAGCAGCAGAGGGATTGTCAAAGTGTTTTGAATGCTAAGAAATATCCAAACAGATAACAAAACACATATTAATACTAAGCCGGAAAGCTGAGACGACTAGCATGGAGCATATGACACTGACTGACATACAAATCAGCCGATATGAGATGAAAACAAAAGGGGAATGAGAAGCTAGACAGAAAATAAGACTGTTCCCATCTCTCTCCTTCGCTTTCATTGAGCTTCCTGATGAATGCAGCTGATTGCAGTGACTAGAGGGCAGCAGGAAATTATCATTAATAATCCCCAGCCAGCAGTTAACCCTGTGTCCGCCTCTACTGCATCTCCAGGCTCATCTATTACTACGGGAGTATGTGGGTGACCGACCACTTTTTGGCCTCTTCTTAAAATCAATTCGCAACATCGGTGGACACAAATGAGTCAGTTGGGGGAGGAGTGTTTAGAGAGAAGAACCAATCAATCAAATTGATCAGTCCTGATGCCCCTTATGGGCAACAGAAGTAACACATTGTGTATGAGTATTCTGTGAACTAATTTCTCTGAACACTAACCCTCATCCTGAACATTTTGTTGCCTTTGGCAACTATGTGTTTTGAAAATTTTTTAATACTGTGATAGTTTTATTTCAACAGTAGCTAATAATAACTTTTTTTAAACTGCTGAATGATTTCAACATTAACCTGGTCCAAAACATTTATTCTGATTTAACCTGAATCACATTTTGCTTAATTACAAAATATTTCATGTTTTGTACTGTATGAATGGCTGAATGTCACTTTCGTAAGAAAAATATAGTAAACTTGTTTCCTGTAGTATTTTCTAAAATATCCGTGGTGAGATGATGTCAGAAAGAATTTACTGCAGTGCCATCTGGACAAGCTTTACAGAGGTACTCGTTAATCTCAGAAACAATGAAATACTGCACTTTGTTTTTTAGAGGTTTGGTTTGCAAATGCAAAATGACATTTTATGCCTGCAGTGTGGGGTCATTAAGAAAGCTGTGGCAAAAGCAAACATCTAGATTTATATCAGATACAGACTTGCTGATATGAAATGACCTGATTTGTCTTCGTCTTTTACAATACTCTCAATTATACCATTTATTTGGGCAGTTATTTTTGAGCATCATCTAAATTCATCTTAATTTTAATACTTCTAGTATATAAAACTGCATAAAATCACCATTCAAATCTGATTACAAAATCTGTTTAAAAGACTTGCTGAATTTGCTGAATTTGAAGTTTTAAAAGCCTTTCTCTTGTGGAAGTTACACTTTTACTACCATCAGAGTTGAGACTGCACAATGACCTTCTTTAACCTGTTTATATTGCTTGGTGCAATTACAAAATAGTTCTTCTTAGCACTCCTCCACTTGCACTCTAGTGAAGAAGTGTGCATCAAAAATGGTGTAAGAAAAGAAAATGTCAGTGTCTCTATTTTTGCCTGGTGCATGAGCTGACTGGTTCATTTGTCATCGTGACATGAAACAGCGTTTTTCAATGATAGTCTTAGGTAAGACTAAAGATTAGCCAATCAGTGCCATGGGTAAGACTAGCATCATTGTCAAACTGTTATTCAGTGAACTGTGCAAGGTATGCGGTGGACCAGTACATTTTAAACAGCCAATATTAGCTCTAATTTTGGAACCCCGTGACCATTTAGAGACGAATGGATGAACAGTCTAAACTTGCTCGACTCCATGATTTAAGCACAGTGTCTCACTGTCTCACAGCAAAAGGGCTGTGAGTTTGAACCTGGGTCTCTGAAGTTTACATGTCGTATGCTTGTGAGGGTTCCCTTCATCTGCCTTGCCCTTGACCAAGGTACTGCACCTTGCAGCTCGAGTTGGACTTCTGTACAGAAGCTGTCCACTGCTCCTAATGCTTCTCCTGTATTTTAAGACCATCTCCCTGTGGCATCCCGTTTCGCCATTTTTCTTGGGAAACTCCATAATTTGCATGACTCTTAAATATCATTTATAAATGACTGTAATACACCAATCACCAAGTTTTGTGTGTTCATCTAGTATTACCCAAGTTGCAAGGCTGTCTATGAAACAGTGTAGACACAGTCCACACACTAAATACAATTTCAAACCATCTGTTGAAGCCACCTGGCAACACCAAACCTGATTCAAGCAGTGCATACAGCTAATCTCTGCGCAGATAGATCAGTTGGATGCTGAATGAATTAGCTGCCATCTTAACTTGTTAATTGGACCACTTCAGCTGTCTGCACTGCGAAGACAGACTTTGAAAACACACCCAAATAAATAACGGTGAGTTGAGCCATATGTGCGTCTCTGTGTGTGTACCAGAGTTTTTCTCTTTAATAAAGTCGGAAAGCTATCAAACACATGTTTGAAACATTGTAAAAAAAATTTTTTAAAAAAAAACACAAACAAAAATGTGGAAGGACCATTTACAAAGTACAACACCTGACAAACTGACATAGAGTAAAAATATACAATTTAGGCAGTGTAGTGTAACCAAAATCACTACATACATCACTGGCCAGCTGTGGTTACTACAGGAACTTAGTTTAGGGAAAAAGGTCTTAATCTATTTACGTTTATTAGAGAAGATATTTAATAATTTTATGACACCCCCCCCCCCAGAGAAAAAGTCCGCCTACAGTGAACAGGACAGCAATTTTTTTTAAATGTTACTTTTACTTTTAACCTCTGATAAATTGGTGAAAGTGGTGGTTAAAAAAAAATTCCTAAAGTTTTGTAGAAATACTATCAAATAATAAAATAAAATATTAATATTGTACATCAATAATAAAAAACCCTTGGCACTTGTAGGAAAACCTTCAAAACCTTCACAAAATGAATGCAGTAGTGAATTGTTAAGCAGTGCAATAACAGTTTGATAGCACACAGTAACAGTGTGATAAAAGTTTTCACAGCTCAACAGGTGATGCCTAAATACTCACAAGCTCACAAGAAAAGAAACTAAGTGCTGACATAAAAAATTCTAATTCAGTCACATCTGGCGTGACTTTATACGGTAATTATGGCCTAATCAACATTTCCCGTTGCAGACTTGAAGACACAAACTCAGTGTGCATCCTCTTCTGTTTCCTGAGATCTCGTATGATAAAATGGTTGCAAAGCAGAGCCCATACATTTATGTGTAAGCCGCTGGTCCACTGCTGTACAGCTGCTCACGCTCCAGCATTGTGCAAGCCATTTTATGGAGGTGGAGTAAACACTCAGCAGAGTTTATCAACCAGTCTCTCATCACTGTGCAAGGTCACCCCCTTCCCTGAGACAGTCCACTGTGTGCGCGCGTGTGTGTGTCCCAGGTCTCAGAAACCTTGGAAACGAAGTGGAACAGAGCATTAGAGCTGTAACAATAAGGCAGCCTGTTGAGCATAGAAAGCTACAGTTGCTGCTGTCGGCCTGTCTGAATGTGCATATACAGTTAAATACACACATAAACGTATGCACAACCACACACAAACACACCCCTGCCATCTCTAATGATGATTTATGCCCAGCCTGGAAGGCAGGCATGCATAACTGTAACAGTCACAAACACACACGGATCCACTCACACATGCACTCTCAGCTAAATACATAGGGATGCCGCATCTCTCCCTGTTGCTCTCTCACATGCACATCCTAAAGAAGAAAAAAAATGACAAGATGGATATGCTCTAACAGCAGTGCGCACAAGGGAAAGTGCAATGGAAAAAAAAATTATATTAAAAGATGGAATGAATGAGAGCTGAGGAAAAAAATATGAAACGGCATAGAAGCAAGAGAGAGAGTTATCTCCCTGTTGACTACCACAGTCTAAGCTCATTTACCATGTACTATCTCTGATAGTGCTGTAGCTGTCCAATCTCGTTGTAGATATTTCCTTGGAGAAAAACTGCTCATTTTGCTCTCCTCTTAACGCAGTCTACACTAAGTTCCTGGTCTTATTGAAAACACATTTTCCACCATAGATTTTCTCTGCAATGTTCAGCTTTGTGTTTGTGTGTCTGCAAAACAGAAATAGTGTGTATTTGCTTAAAAATCCTGTTTTGCAAATGCTAAAAACAGCGGTGAAAGAAACATTAAGGTAACAGGACATCAAAAACAGACATGCACATATTTTATACACATATACACACACATTTTTTATGCACACAAGATCCCTGCTGGTGAGGTCTCAGTAAGAATAATTAGAGCGGATTTCAGATGCTTCATTCATGCTGTATTTTCAGTGATATCAAAAGGCCAAGACAGCTCTGAAACATTTCTGTTTCAACACCAATAAGTCAGCTGAGGTTACAGGGGATCTCTGTCCTGATCACATTATGCAGCCATGCAAATGAAGTTAACCTACAAGGTCATAAAACTGCCAGAAGATACTTAGTAAATAGCACAAGGATGAATTTTCTAGTCTACCATTTTCCTTAGAACAATAAAAAGGGACTGCATGTGTTCATTTGTATATGCCTGCCACGAGATTTTTGTCTGATCTACAAAGAAGAAATGTTTATAGAGTAATTTCCAATTTTAACTGTATCCAGCTGACATTTTAAGATGGTTCGGGGCAAACACTTCTTCAGTATTCATTGTATTCATTGCTAAGACTTCATTAGCTTGCATCAAGTTAAAAGCCTGGGTAACTCACTAGCTTATTTAACAGAAGCATCCATACTGGTGTTTGTTTATGGAGCAGATGTTACAGACAGTAAATGTTTGTCTTAGAATGTACAGAGAAAGATGAAAATAAGTACAAGTGTGGCTTGTCGGTGCAGTGGTTGCACTTGCATGACAGCAAGAAGGCTGTGCTAAGCAAGAAGTATTAAGGAGAAGCACTCCAAAATATAGATGTAAATGGACATCTCCTTCTAGAAAACCCAACCTGTCATGGGTTTTCATGTTTTACAATTACACTTGTCCTCTTAGAAAGAAGGGTCAAAGCAAATCAATACAAAGTTGTTATGAGTGATCACTGTTACTCTCTTACATTTCCATCCTGATGGGAGCGATAAGGCACAATGGGTCAGTGAATGGTTGCTAAATTTGATGATGATGATAATTTAAATACTATAGCAGTTGTTGACTTCATGTGTATCAGAGAATAACTGCTGTCTGCTGACCTCCATCCCTACGGATTATACAAATAAATTACCTTTCCTGTTAACGCCACCTGTTAGTTTGCGTGCCTAAATTTACATTTCAGTAAAAATCGAGACTGCATGTCAGCTCAGAGGTGGCATTCACCCTGCTACAGGCTTAGCATGACATTTTCTAAAGACAGATATTCAGGTGCATGACAATAAAAGCCGTGAATATAGCTCATCCTGCACTGAGATGATAGCAACACTATTCCCATTTAAAAATTGTTCTAAATTTGTTTTTGGTGAAATGATGTGAGGACTTTGTAATTAATTTCCATTGCAATTTAGGCTGTAACTGATGCAATTACATAATACTTAAGCACATGCCCGAAATGTGATTCATGTTAAATGGGATTTGCATATAGTATGAGGTTTCAAGGAAAATTATCACCCTCTCATCGTGGCACATAAAGATACAGATGGTGAACTTTGAATGTGTTCTTTCTTTTAAAGATTACAGTGTCAGTTGGGAAATTAGAGAAACTCACTGAAACTGCACCATCTGTATCTTTGCACTTGGTGTCAAGAGAGTTATTAAATTGAGGCAATTAAGCTCATTTCAAACTGGGTGAATACATTTACAAATTAGGCTTTATTGCCTTTTAAATATTACACCTTTCCACTGCCATAGTGAGAAAAAGTACAGCATAGCTTGTACCTAAACACATTTTCATATTCGTTTAGTCCCTCTTTGTCAGAAAAAAAAAAATTCATCCGACCGAATGTAAAGAAATTAAAAAAAAAAATATTTTAATTAAAAACTGTCCCAATTTTAGTCAAATGAAAGCACTGGCTTCCTCTTAACATACTCCATTATGCAACAGGCATAGTGAAAGATTAAATTATGAGACTGCAGGATCAAATGGAACATTAACCTTGTGTACATGGTGTGTTATATTCTCTTCTGAGGTTTTATTCCTTTTAAGAAGGTTTGCTTCTTATTCTGGGGTGTCATATTCCTACAAACCTTAACCTGAGTTTTAACCGCTGTTGATGTTGGCCTGTGCAGGAATCTCACATCTGCGAGTGAGTTCCACATCACATATAGCACTAATTCTACATGTGGTTTAGAGAATATAGTTAGTAAACTACTGGTCCACTGCTGCACACTGCTCACACAGGCTCTCATCACTCCAATCACTAATGTGGTCTGCATTACTACGCCATGTACAAAAGAAGAAATTGTGGGACATGCTATTTAAAAAAAAGCTATTTAAAAAAAATCTACATTTCTTTATGCATTAAGAAATGCTTATGTATCATAGGATGACACATTATGAGGAAAATAGCTTCAGTGACCTCTAGAGAACGGTACTACTGCGATGCACCAAACTTTAAAGGCCAATGCAAGCAAAATCTGCTACTCCAGGTTTGAGAAAATTCAGTTTGGTAGTTTTTATATTACTCACACACAGATAAATAGATAAACATCACCATTATTTTCCACTTTGACAGAGAAAATGTAACAAATACATCATTAATTAGGTATGTTTTGTGAAACTGTTCGCTACTGTATGTAATTTTGTGAAAATACAGAAATCTTAGCTTCTGCCAAGAGATATTACAGAACACTTCTGGCGCAACAGAAGACTCTCCACTGACAAAAATCTCCCAACGAATCAAACATATGGTGAATGTTTTCATTTTGTTGTTGTTTTGTTGCTGCATGAGGATTACTGCTTTTTGTAGCCATAACTACATGTCAGCCTATCCTCTTACCCCCATTCTGCTCACTCCCTGTCCTTCCTATTCCTTTCCATCTGTTTTCCTCTCCTTTCATTATCTCCCCCCTATGCTATCCTCCTGCCTCCTCTCTTGGTCTCCTCTGTGCCGAGCAGTAGTGTCCTTGCAACCCCCTCAATCATCCCCACACAGGGAGAGTTGGAGGCAATCCAAGCGCAGTCCCTTGAGTCCCAGCTGGGTGACTTCCAACCCCACTCCCCAGGCTTTACTCCAGGCCTGTGGGCCTGAGAGCTGGCAGCTCAGGGAGGCTATTGTCAGGGAGAGATTAACCACACATGGCAGCTATTGTGCAAAAGTCACACACACACACACTCTGACACATACATAACCACATATTCTTTCAATATAGCAGCTTTTGTTTAACATCAATGAAGACGTAAATTAGTACAAGGTCGATTACAAAGCTATAGTTCTGTAGATTCTCCAACTAATATTACATAAGGTGAGCAAATGCCGTGTGTGTGTTACATGAATGGTGTGCACACAATAGTACTTGCACGTGTTGTGTGTCCAGTAATTAATTCTGCCGAGGGTATTGATTTTCTATTCACAGGTATTCACAAGTGGAAACATATCTTTATCAGGCTCCCAAACACACAAACTCACTTCTAGTGTCAAGTCCATGTGAATCTATGTGTTTGTGTGGCTTGATCTGCCTCAAACCCTTACTTACACACAGGCATAGCATGATACCACTGTAAGCAGCTCAAAACAGCTTGTGTTCAGTACAACACGTATGTTTCCACGCAAATATGCAAAAACAGTCCACTGAAGCTGTGACTTGAGTACAAATAGTACTTACACACATGACATGCACACACAAACACACATTCACGATGCTAATCCCCCAAATAAACCCAGCAGCCTTGGAACAAGGGTGGAATGATGGCAGAAGAGATATAGAAAAGAGGAAGATGGTAGACAAAAGGATGAAAACTGCTGTGTCCCACATATATGCGCCACACACTCCCTTCCTCATTTACCACTTTTCTCCTCCCTTTTCTCCGATTATTGTCCCCCCCCTCGCTCCCTTCTTCTCTACTGTCTCTACACCCCTCTTCACCCCTCTGCCTCCCAACACCCCTCAACAGCATCCCAGCAGCAGCTCACAGGAGAGGTGGCACACTTTGAGGATAAATTTAGAAATGAGGTGCGATCCCAAGGCCAGCACAGAAAAGAGAAAAGTAGAGACAACAGACATGTATGTCTGATCACATGCACGTACACCAATGTTTCAACATACGGACGATACATGATGTGCTGCACAATGTTTACAAAAACAAATACGCATGGGTGGACTTTAGCATTGCTACCACTAAGGCTGAGAAGAGAAGAGAAGAGAAGAGAAGAGAAGAGAAGAGAAGAGAAGAGAAGAGAAGAGAAGAGAAGAGAAGAGAAGAGAAGAGCCATGTCTGGACTAGTCATACTCTCTGTTCAATGGGTGGGAGTTGTGTGACGTGGTCTGAATCTTAATGCCCGAGCTGACTGGACCCCCTAAAGAGAGGGATAGAGAGTGTATGGGAAGAGGAGGGAAGGAGAGCTAGTGACTTTGGGCTGACGGGAAGAAAGAGGAGGGAAGGAGGAGGGAAAGTGACTTTGAGGTAGTGAGAGTACTCTGGGCTCCTTGAGTTCTCGGGTTGAAAACTCATCTCATGCAGATGCTTACTTGCAAGCTCACCCATGGACACACACACACACACACACACACACAAAACCCAGGCTCAGCGTGCAACAGCTTCTCTGCTTCACTGCTCAACCCTGAACAACCTCTATCCTCCCTTATAACACCCATGCTGCCCTCCATCTCTCTCCTCCCTTTTCTTATCCAATCTTATTATTACTATCTCACCTCTCTTTTAAACCATTGCCCCTTCCCACTGCTCAAGTTCCTTCCAATCCTGTGAAATCCATTCGAATACTCAACTCTGTCACAAATCCATGTATTTTACTAACAGTGCCCAGTGAGAAATAAAAATAATAAAGCTAAAATTGTTTATATGCACTGTCAACTATATAGAAAATACAGTTTTTGCAGTTAAACCCTTGAAATTTTAATGTTTTACACAAATTTACAATCATTTGGACATTTGCAGGGTAGCCTTTATTTTTTAATTTGTACTATGTCAGCTTAGTCTTGTATGAAAGAGGAATATCATGTGCCTAAGTGTTACACTACAGTGGGCTTCATTGATGGTATACCCAAAGGGCTAGCAACAAATCTAGCAACTTTCTGGAGAGTCACCAGTAACGCAAGGTGAGCGCCAGGTCTTGATTTGTCACTCTCTCTGTTGTTCTTGTCGTTTCTTACCCTGATTGTGGCCGAGGGAAAAATTAAGAATGCGATGACTTCTAACTTCTGCTGATAACATTAATGTGAATATACCTTGTTTTTATAGAAAGCTTTCAAAACAGTATCAACTTTTAAAATTTTGTCATAGTTAGTAATTGTAACATAGACATCCCACCCAAGTAAAGCTTGATCCAATGCAGGATTAATTCCTGTGTTGACATTAATAGAAAGGGCTATATAAATAAGAAAACATACATAGCATAGCATTGTTAACAAGCGAGCTACAACTTCCTATCGCTCTACTGTGTTTACACAGCATATTAATGTAAAGTGCTCCAATCACAGATATTGTAGTCTCTATTGCTAAAGCTGCTTATCAGGGAAGGTGCACATTAGGCTACAGTGTAGGCTACGGTTTGTGGTATACAGCTTTACTGTAGCTGTGCTGTAACCACACAATTAATACAGTAATACAAATAAGCTTAAGTCAATAAAGCCCCCACAAAACACACATTGTGCCCCAGCCACTGGCAATAACTTGGAATTTTTTAAAATTAGACTGCTATTGTATCAATCATAAAATATGAAAAAGACTCAAATGCAGATATCACACAGGAGACCAGTTAAAAGTTCAAAACAAGAGTCTTTACTTGAAAGCCGGAGGTCATACACAAGAAGTCACTCAGAGGCAAAAACCAAACACAGGGAAAAAAAGATAACTCCATCAACACTAGGACTAAATAAGTAAATCATAACATGGAGTTAGTCAAATGTCAAAAATACGTAAGAGGCACAAAGTTAAAAATAAGGACTACATAAAGCAGGAACAGCTGGAAAGCTTAGTTAACGTAGCACAAAGACAATGTCCTGATCTTTTGGATTTTGAAGTGTATGATGGGTCCTCTATCAAAATACATTAAATTTTCTTTTTATAAACCTTGAAAATATTTTAGGAGATCAGGATCTGCCTGATGGATGAGACCTGCCAGTCATCAGTGGTCTGTCACCCAGTTCCTGATGTGACAGACCACTTTTTCTTGGATTGGATAACAGACGTGTTAAGCCAATTTCTCCCCCACAAAAAAATTCCAGTTATGGACCTCAGAGATTATCTTGTCACAATACAGTAACACACAGTTTTATTCTGTAATCAACAGTCCATCTGAGCTGCTGGAGTCAGCAAAAATGCTAATGCTGCAGTTACAAATACTCCTCCTATCCACTGGCCTTAGCACAGGAGACTGAACTTGGCATACTCTAGATTGGGGGAAGCCCTTGTATGTCTAATACTGCAATGTTTTTTAAACACACCAGTGTTTCAGCATCAGGCACACATAACAGAAACTGTTAAAAATTAAAGCAAATTAAAGTACCGTCTAAGCACTGGCTGAAATGCGGGTAGCAATTAGGCACCATTAAAGATAGTGTGTATGTGCAAGCATGTGTCATTGTGCTTTCATCTGCCATACTGCAGCTCTGACAAACAATTAATGTAATACAGTTGGATTCAGAGTCTGCCTTGTCATGGTAATGTGTTTGAAGGCTGGAAGTCAAAAGCAATTAGAGAGATAGCCTGAGCCCCACAGCTTCAAACACAAACTACTACACACAGCGACACACAGGACTCCACTTGCTGCTAAAAAGACATTTATCTGTGGAATTCTTTTACAGTGCAGCAAGTGTAATTTGATGCCAGAGTATGTCTTTGTTATACAAAGAAATATAGGCTTTGGTGACATCTATCTATCAGGCGTTTGTGACAAAGCAAATCAAAGAAAATAAATCAACAAGATTAAAACAGACCAAGCTGACAGAATTTAAATAAAAGCAAGACAGCAAACTGGAAGAAAAATTGAAAAATATAATTGAAAAGTATATTTGAATCTGACTGAGTGAGACAAATTGTACAAGCAGAAAATGGGGAAGAACAGTGGAAGAATTACTTACACTTGGCTTTTGACAGACTTGCTGCAGGAATAAACACTATTGGGAGTGGTACAGATCAATAGTCTCACTGCTACAAACACGCACTCAGAGAACCTGGTGTGGATCAATACACCTGGTGCAACAGCGTTCCAGTAAACAACATTAATGAACACATCTGTATCTAGCAAATATCTCATGCAACAAATCGCTACATACAGTAAAGTCTCACACGCAGTGAGTGCAACAAACAAGCAACAAACTATCACAAAGTCCCATATAACCTGCTCCAAATGTTTCTGTTCACACATACACAAACACATAAAGACACATTAGCCTGAAGACGTGTGGATGGACAAGTTAGTCGGTGTATGAGGTCACCCTGAATGACAAAAGACACTATACACACATACCCACATGTGCCTGGAGACATAAGTGATTGCAAATACACATATGGATGCTTATATATCCAAGCTGAGGGCCACATAAATCACAGACAATCAGAATATAAATGTGAGCCTGTTGTGCAGGACAGCATGCAAAGCAACAGTAAGCACACCGCAGTGCACACCAACCAAGACACACATGCACAGACACATGCGGCATACATGTCAATACACACACAGTCTATTGGAAGCCCGGTAGAGAAGAAATACTGAAGCATCATGCAGGGAGGATTGAGTATGGTTGGGAGATCTGCTGAGTGGGAGGGTGAGTAAAGCTTAAATCCATTTACACAGCATCCAGGAAAACACATTTTACAGCACAGATGGCGAAGGACAACCTCACCGACTACATCTATGTGTTGCACCCCGCTGAAACACTCCATATTAAAGAGAAAAGCATTTCAATGGCAATTTAAACTGCACAATATTACACATCTATCTAGCTATCATTAATATAAACGCTAAAATAAAAAGACAAATCAGGCCTTTTCAAACCCACAAGCAAAAGAGAAATATTACTTTAAGCTCTCCGTAGAGTAAGATGTTGCAACTTCCACCAGATAGAAACAGAAATCAAATCAAAACAGAAATCAGATTAGATCTTGACATTTTCTGCCAATTAAAATTCAATTTCACTACAACTAAGCCTATTTTCTATTTCTCACCCACACACCTTTAAAACATTTACAAAAACACACAAGTCAATTTGTGGGTAACGCAGGTGTGTTATGTTTATGCAGACAGGTGACAAATTAAAGAAAAAACACCATAAACTGTGACAGGCCTCCACGTGCCGCCACAACATCTCCACTGTGCATGGGCGTTGATTCTCTGGAACTCTACTGAAGGGTAATATGTAATAGCATTATCACAATATCATTATATAAAAAGATTTCCCCTCATTTGGTGTTTTGGTGGTGGAGGGCATCCTCTAGCATGTCATCCAGAAGCCTCCAAAAGCTGCTGAGATCTAGCATGTGATCCAGTCATGTCTACACATGCCAGCTAAAGTCCCTCTCAGCAACATACAGCTAGTGAATCCCTTCACTATAGGGCTTACGGTTTTTTCCCTTTAAATTATTACCCATATGTACGTGTACAGTACTGTGAAAAGGTCTTGAGAAACTCCTCATTTCTTCATATTTTACTTTCAGGGAGTCAGACTTTGTTGTAATTTTTTTGTAAATGTGCTTGAGCAATGGTTCTACAGGCTATTTGAAGGTCTTCCATTTTTTTGACATTGGCTACTTTTTCACTGATTTCAGTCCACTCCTTGTACCTGACCATTTTCAGAGAAAAGTTTGTTTGTTAAGCTACTTAACAGTGACCTATGAATCATTCAACCATAAAATATTCACCTGAAGTCAACTGAAGGGACAAACCAAGATTTTTTTCCACACATACAGACAATTTAGCTAAGGTCACTTTATCTACACTGAACAGTTGCCTGTTGTGTGTGTGTGTGTGTGTGTGTGTGTGTGTGTGTGTGTGTGTGTGTGTGTGTGAGTGAGTGAGTGAGTGTGTGTGGGGGGGTCCCCTTGAGTCAGGTGCTTTTTGTTAATACTTAATAATTCAAAAACTTGATAAATCTTGTGCATGGTGTGCAGTGTGTCTTTAAAAAAAAAAAAAGAGGAAACTGGATGACTGGAGGACAAAAGACAAACTATTTGCATCAGATGAACAGTATCTGAAAGTCATGTCCTTAAGACAAGTGAAAAATCCGGCAAAGACCTGACACAGGACTTGAGAGATGCATCTAGCCCTTCAGTTGAACCATTTACTGTTTGCTGAAGCCTAATCAGAAATAGTCTCAGTAGAGCGGGGGCTATAAAGAAGCCATTCTTAAGCAAGGAAAGCGTAGAATAGAACAACAGACAACCAGCATCCAAAAAACGGTTTCGGAACATCCTTAAAGAAGCCTGCAAAACTATTCCTGAAGACTTCTTAAAGAAAGCACAAGAGAGGCAGCCTAAGAGAGTTCAGGCTATGCTGAAGAATAAAAGTGGTCGTACCAAATATTGACTTTCAAGCTTGTTAGAACTGTACAAACTCTGTTTTACCTTATTTCCAATTATGTTTGCGTGTTTCAATAAATCCATACAGCCATTTCCCATTTTCCAAGAAAAATATAAAACAGTGAAGGGCGGCTCAAGACTTTTGCACAGTACTGCATATGCATGTCTGCACCTATCTGTAGTATGTGCATTATGGCCTAATAGTATCTGGAGAGCAGTTCATTTTTTCTAAAACCAATGCTGTTTTTGGCTTTCCTGGTTCCATTAGGATCAGGATATGAATATTAATAGGTGCTTTAGCTGGCAAGCTGAAAAGGTGGAGACTAATATATTCTGCTAATGATACAGAGTGGAGGGAATGTGAAGGTGGAGCTTCAGAGAAAATTAAATGTTTGTTGGCTGGTGTTCAAATTAACTCACCTCAATGTATATGCACTCTCTCTCTTAGCAAATCAGGGAACACAGATGCGCACCAGTTTTGGTGAACATGGAATAACCAGGACTGACAAACAAGATCTTGTGACATGGAGCAGATGGGATGGTGTGATTCTTATCTCGCCAGCCTCACTTTAAAGTGGAAGAACATATCGAAGGCACGCATATTTGTAATATTTTTGCTCGAGAAGACTTTTTAAAAGGGGAGATTTTATATGAGAAGAAACTTTTCTTTTATGCAGCATATTAAAAATTCACTTTTCACGAGGTGCGTTGAGCAAAATCTTTAACAAAAACTGGAGCTGCTTGTTTATGCGGTCCAACAGTTGCACTATCAGGTCACAGCAGATGTATACAACACCAGTCAAATTCACACTGCAACCGCGCTTTCACCACAGATGGTTCCTGAAATAGGGCTGCCGGCCAGAGACTGAGCCAAAATGAAAACCAATTCCACTGATACAGACAAAATACTATCTCAGACAAGGCCTCCACAAATAAATCAATACAAAAACCAATGCAACAAAACTCAAAGTCACAAATGTTTCTTCATTCTAAAACTGCACTAAGCACCATGTTGTGCTGAGATACAAATATACTTGCTGTTTATTTCTTGCTTCATGTTCAAAGCTCTTCCTTTGGAGGAGTTTGCCTTTGCTAAATCGTCATTACTTTAATGAAACAGCTACAATAGGAATTTCAGTTGAATTGCACAGAATCTGGTTAAACTAAAGTGTTGACTCGTACTGAACAAAACTAAACAGAAATGAATTGAAAGTCGTTTCAGGGATGTAGTGTCAACAATAGCTTATCCTCTGCTGAAGCAATTGTCATACAAAGAGACCGAGTGCCTCTTTCCACCCCCTATTTCTCACTCTGTCTCCACTTTCTTTATTCTTTCTTCTCTGTCCATCTTTCTCTCTCAGACACTCACCACTCAGCTCTTTGAATTAAATGCGATGCTATTAATCAAAACTCCAGAGGAATTATTGTGTGTTCTGCACACTTTAACTGGGACTGCGCTCGAATACGCCAAGAAATTACACCCCCCCCCCCTTTTTTTTTTCTTTAAGCACTTTATTTTGACCTTGATGGGAAATATCAGGGGGTCAAGGCCTGCTGCAAAGGACAATTTATCAGGACTTAGAAACAAAAGGAGCCACAGAGTTCAGAGAATATGACTGCACCTACACAAGCCTCTTTAATAATGTGAAAGCAGATGTTGCTGATGTGGGTCAGCTATGGAGAAACAATGTTTTAAAGAGGGATGACAAAAAGTGAATCCTAGATACATTGTCACAAGTGTTCTTACTGCGGTGTTTTACACAGGCCATATAAACAAAAAACCAACGGTGAAAAATTCATAACCAAGGTTGGTATTTGAAAGAAAAGGCTTTATTTAGGTTATAAAGTCAAATTAAATGAGTCGCGTTGACATTAGCCCTTTTTTCTGTCCACTCATATTTTCTCGTCCCGCTAGAGAGACGATCGAGTGTAACGCCTGCTTTTATTAAGACTCTCTGTGACAAGTCAAATTAATTAATGTTAAAATTTCAAGGCTGGCAATATAGCAACTCCAGAAGCTGATGACATAACTAATTCAAACTGAGTTATGATAAACCTTAAAATCACTTTGGTAATATTATTATTGCTCATAATTTTTATTCATACAGATTAAAAAAATAAATAAAAGCGCCAACATCCTTTTTCACCGCATCTCTCCTGCCTGTGGGTTTAATATATCCTCCCACTGAAGAGTCAAAACATATCAGCAGGTTATGAAATAGAAAACAGTTTTACATGGTCTGCATCACTCGTGAGTCATGGCGATCATTTGTTTTCATAAAAATCTGGATATGTGACTATGACTTGTGGGATAATGGTAGATCCTTTCCCTTCATAAAATAGGGTCCATTTTCCCTGTGGTAAAGTCCTGTAGAACATTTCATAAGCAGATACATGTGGGTCATGTTTCCCAGGCTATTCAGTTGGATAATATTTGAGTCTTCATTCAGATATTCTTTTTTTTTTTTTCCAATGTGGAAATATGTGCCATTTTAGTTTGGCAGCAAACATCATGCTGCAATTTATTCTCACCGTTGTCTAATTACGAGACAAAAATATTGGAGAAATCCAGTTCAGTGATTCCAGTTAGAGAAGGTGAGGCACAGCAGACAACAATTAGCTCCCGCTGCATCTGTGCTGTGACGACACATCTGTTAATTAAAGTGACCGCATCCCTGATCCTAAACATAGAAGCCAAAACGTTTTTATACCAGGCCGTAAACAACTTTTTTTTAATGTTGTAAAGTTGGACTTTTTAAAGTTTGGAGTCTATGCAGCTCAACTGCACTTGTCCACTTTTTTTAAGAGCTTTGATTGTGGGAGTGAATTTCCTATTCACCTTCTCTATTGAGGTTTCTGAAAATCCTTATAAAAAGAGTTTTAAACCTTGAACTAACCCAACCAGCTACAAGGTAAATCATGACAAAAAAATTGATCTAGATGGAAAACAAGGAAAATTTTTAAAAAAATGTTACAAGACTGTGTACATAATTACTTTTACCAGTAAAGGAAGTACTCATACCCATAAACCCATTACAAATCCCAGAATCCACAGGTATCAACCAACCTTCTTTGTATGTGTAGTAAAGTACAGCATAGTTATCAATATGGTACAGTGATTAGGTCCTGTCTGCAATCACAGGCTCAGTGGTTTCTGAAACTTAGCTCTCACTAAATGACCTGACCTTCGGGGATTAACACATTTCCATGGCAACGGTGACAAGATAAAAAACACACAAAAAAACCCCAGACATTGCCGCTTCAAGGATTGTGGGTAGAGTAGTTCTTCTCTGCAACGCTGTGAAAAAAAACTAATCATACTTTATCATACAGGCTTGTGACTTCTACAGAAGCACACACCACTGTTTCACAATGCCACAACACATCGTCTAATTTGCATGGTTACACTATTATGAATCGTCATCAAAATTGTGATTCCCTATGGAAAATATAAACGATATTTTAACTTCTGGAACCTCACTGTTGAGCACTGCTGGGCTTGACCTGTTTCTGGAGCCTGGCCCCAGTGGCAGTTGAGTCAGCACTGGAGATTGATGGTTGCCTCTGCCATTTCAGACACATATGCATCCAAGTGTAATGACACAATAATGTCAAAACAGTAATATAAAGTAGCCAGGTTTACACATTAAACTTGTGGACAATACTACTGTCCTCCTTGCTGGAACAGGGACAGCTGTTTAAACAAGCAAACAAACAAAACAAAAAAACCTATGAGCTAAGTAAAGAGACTGTTCGAGAGGATACCAATCACCATACCAGGAAATTTATACTTCCATCCAATCGTACTGCACATGATTAACTGCTTCTACATGAACTGCCAAGGCTCTTTAGCCCCTCACTGTCACTACATGTATGACCAAGCACTTTGGCCTGTGATTTGTGATCTTTGTGATTGCCCTGCTGAAGCTGAGCCACTGATGGAGCGTTCAGATTCTACAAAAAAAGAAAAAGAAAAAGCACACACAGGCATATCTTGTTGCTCACACAGGCAATTCTTCAAAAAAGAAAAAATCTGTTCTTTTTGATTTAATGAGGGAAGACATGAAACTCTGCTTAAAACATCACAAGAAGCATCCCCAAGGCTGCACACACACACACAAGCACACACATTCTTTCATGCGCACTCACACATACACACACACACATTTGAATTCTTTCCCTCTCTGTCCTCATGTTCAAGGTGTCACTCATAATGAAGTATATTTTGCATCATGAAAAAACAACTCCTATATCACTTGAGACTTGCAAATTCACAAAGTCTGTACACACAACCCACATCACACAGTCTGCGAGACGAGAGTCCTATAAGCAGTCTGTATTTAATAAGAAAAGCAGACAGCGAGATGAGGGAATCTCGTGGCTCCACTTTTCATGCCAGCTCACATATTAAGACGGGCAGCTGGTTAAATCTACCAGCTTCTCCTTGCGTTCACACATATTAAGCAGAGTTTAATCACACATAATACCGTATGTGCACAGATTAAATGCAACTTACTGGCACATCAAGAATGCTGCTTTGTGTTAACTGTCAAAAATGCTTGAGCATACAAGAGCGTTTAAATGTGTGCATATACATTTTGTATCTGTACTGTATATATTCTCTACATGTGACCATGTGCCAATGTCAGTTTGACATTTTTTGAAGTGCACACAATGTATTACATTGTACTAACGGTACCGTCTAATTTAAAAAGTAAGGCAGTCAGTGTAGGAGTTATGTCAAAAATTATACTAAAACCTTTTTAAAAACTGATTTCTTATCCAAACAAAAGTACCAAAAGACAAGAGCAGAGGGTAACGAGTGGCAAAGAGGGAGAAGTGAAGGAACAGACAGAAAAAGAAAAAAAAATCTGGGGTGCAGGGAGCTATAGGGTGAGGCAAAAGAGGCAGAGGATGATGGGATAGTGGGATAACTAACGGGAAGGATGCAAAAGAGTTTTATCATTCTCCAGGGTCTCATTAATTCTACCTAATCAGATAATATATTGCTGAGGAAACACTTGTGCGATATCCTGCACAACACGCAGTATACATCCATATCTGTATGTGTGTGAACTACAAACAACCTATCAGTGGTATTTTTTGCAGTTTCCTGTGCTGTGAGATGCCGGATGGTGGCCCGAGTTCAATTATTATCAGGAGGTTTTCCTACTGTGAGACAAAGTGAGTCATGGTTGTTCTGTTTGTGTTTTGCCTGTGGATAGAACAAGACAGTCTGGATGACCCTTCGAACACGGTCCTCTCACTGTCTGGATAATCTGTCTGCAAACATCCTGCCCAATCCTAACCCTAGAGGCAACGCGATCTGAGTAAGAAACATAGGCGAAAGAGACAGACGCTCAGATATTAGGAGACAGAGACAAAAGAGGCAGAGTTCTGTTTGCAACTCACACTCATCTGGCTTTGTGGCAAAACCATTTCATCTTCCTGTCTGTGTTTTCCTCCCAGTCGCATACAAATACATGTAAGATTCCTGAAGTAGTCAAGCTAAGCCAAATAAGAAAACAGTACTAAAGATCCTCATGGATTTCCACCTTATATACACACTATTCACAGGACCTGTGAGAAACAAGCAAGCAGAAAAACAAATGTGCACAAGTGTATAAATCACATGTACAAATGTATATACACACACACATGCATGTATGCACACTCAGGCACACAAATCTTTGTTCTTCCGAAGCTGTATCCTTTCATGTCAAAATGGCTGACCTTATTTGTGGGGAGTCAGACCCCTGCTGAGGTTGGCGCAGACTGAACCAATCCAATCCAGAGCAGGGGGAAGGGAAGAAGAATTATTGATGACAGATGAGAGATGGAAGCTGATACCCATTTGTGGAGAAGGAAAGACTCTGTAGATGGAAAAACTTGGGGTTAATGAGCTGGAGCAAAGAGAGGAACAAGGGAAGGAAGGATGCAGTTGGGGGATGTGGAGCAGAATCTGCTTGTAGTGATCCTGCACCCGAGTGATTCAGTGAATACACTAGGGAATGACCCTTTAATTCTAAGCCAACATTTAGCTTGGTACGCACACACACTATCACCAGGGGGGTACATATGTGAAAGCCATGATTGATATTCTGCTTCTGTCTGCAAAAATTCTGATAAGTAAAGAGTGCACAGAGGGAGACAAAAAGAAAATACTGTACAAATTACAAATTAATTCGGAATACTAACATCCAAGTGTGAGGATGTTAAAAGTAATAACAAAAATATCAATTAAAAAAACAACAATGCTGTTAATAATGTGGAAGCATATTTCTAAAATAATACATTAAATATTGTAGCCTACAAACCCACATACACTCTGGGCTTAGAGGGCATGAAATGGTTGAAAGATGACCCAATTAATAATGGCACACACATACACCCACACGCATGCACACAAATGTATGTTTAGCAGGCATGTAAGTGTTCAGAGCAGACCCTATTAATTCAGCTCATTTAGCCCCAGTCCAGCCATTAAATTTAAGCCTACCCCAAAGCTCACAAAGCAACACCATGGCGCAACCCCCTCAGCTTCATCTTCATCAGAAATAGTAAATGTCTGAGAGAAAAAAAGAGAGGCAAAATAACCTCTCCCCCTTCTCTCACACATACACCATTTCTGTTATTTATGTATTTGTTTATCGACAGTACACCCATTTTTCTGCCTGTTTATAAATGGGTAAAATTCCAGTAAAGGGTGAGAAGGAACAGGGCAGAGATGGTATCGGTTTTACGGCTGACGCCAGGCAAAAATATATCTGAGTATGCCTCCAGGCTGTACAAAAAATGCCAGAGTATAATGTCTCCAAATACTGCCTAATACCCTGGTCACAATACCGGGGCACGCAGCCAGAATCACAGCTTACTACAGACATCCAGCAAAAGCTGTGTGGAGAATAACTCATTAATATTTCCAAACCATTGGTCCACTAGACAGCAAAAATGTGTATTTCTAGAAAAATGTTGCTCGTATGAGCTTGATTACTGACCAAGTCAAAGAGGAAATGAGAGACACAAAGAGACTAGCAGGATGGGGGAGGGCTGGGTGAGGGTGGAGGGCAGCAGCAGACAAAAATTAGGATTAGAGTAATGTTCATCCCTCCTTTCACGCTGTTTCATTAACGCACCTCTGAGGTGCTTTTAGAGGCTGTTGGAAATAAGCCGATTTCCCTGCTCAGGAGGGCTCGCCCACTACACATCAGCACCACTCAGTGTGTCACACAAATACAAGCACAATTTACTCTCTCTGTCAGTCATGGTGGAAGCAAGCAGTACAATCTGCACACAGAACCGTCGGCTGACTGGTAGTAGGGTGAAAAAACAACAACAAAAAAAGTCAAATATCACAAGGGGTTGAGTCTGATTGTGATGCAGAACAACTGATGTCAATTCAATTAGTGTGAAAGGAGACGAGCATGTCAGACTTATCTATGGCCTTTAGACTATCTGTGGGCTTCAGCAAGATAAAGCTGGTGAACAGGGAGTAAATGGATTAATATGTGGAGGGTTGATAGCGAAAAGCAGTAGAGCTATGAAACCCCAGATAGTCATGGAGATAAACTAATAACTAAGATAAGACCCACACATACAATAAGTCATAAGCCCGTACAGTTCACAGAGTGAACTGCTATTGGCAAGCTGGAGTGAGGGCAACACATTCATCTGCCCCACCCCATCAACAGAATAAGAGAGGGGAGAGGAAAACACAGAGTGGTTGCTCAAGCAAGGGGCTAGGGGACATACTAATGTCCTCATCTTTTCATTAAACCTTGGTTAAAAGTAGTAGGCAATAATGAAATCACTTCTTAGAGACACTTATAGTAACCCCAAGGAGAGAGAGAGAGAAGCAATGAAAGAAATGAAAAGAGAGTGGAACAAAGGCCATAGGATGAAATATGTGCATTCAGGAAACAGTACAGAAGAGAAAGGAAGCAGGTTATAGTAGACATATAGGATACGTGCAAGCAAGTACACAGTTAGGAAAGTCCTCCTTTATTCATTACCACCAAATAACCTGCAGTATTCAGAATAATGCAGCACACAAGTATAGTACAGGCTGAGTGATTCAGCACCACGGACAGCTCCAGCCTCATGGGGTGACAATCTTAGCGCAGTGTTTCCTAAGTAACTCAAAGTCTCTAATCCAGCTTTACCTTGCCTTAAAGGGAGAGTTCACTGCAAGATTTAATTTACATATTTTTCTCCTGGTATGTAATGTTATTTATCTATCTAGATTCTTTTGCTGTTGCCTGGTTTTGGAGATATTGGCTTTACAAATGGACGTCAAAGCGGTGCTGTGGTTGGCACTGTCACCTCACAGCAAGGAGGCCCTGGGATCGAATCCAGCACTTGCTGGGGCATCTCAGTGTGGTGTTTCCATGTTTTCCCTGTGCCTGTGTGGGTTATTCTTAAAACATAAATCACAGCTACCTCCCACAGACAAAAGACATGCATGTCAGGTTAATTGGTGATCCCAAATTAGCTGTAGGTGTGAATTTATAAGCATGAATAATTGCCTCCATGTTGGCCCCGCAACAGACCGGTGATCTGACCAGTATGTACTGTACCTTTAGACCTGTGACAGCTGGAATAGGTGCCACCCATTCTCAGCCTGAATTGACAAACAGTTAACATAATGGAAGGATTGTTTTACACATGTCTTGACTAAGAGACCAAAAAAAACCATCAGTGACAAAAACTCGGTATCATTGTCTCTTTCTCAAAACTGGGAGAGTTACCTAAAAGAAAATCCATAAATCTTGTTTCATAGAGGAACCATTTTCTATTCATCTATACAAACTTTTTCCTATACTAAAGTGTTCTTCTATCTAACATTCACACCCCGATGAATGCATTGGACAGCAACATGGGGTTCAGCCCAAAAATACTTTGGCATGTAGACGGGGGGACCCAGGGATCAAACTACCAACCTGTCGATTAGTAGATGACCTGCTCTACCTCCTGAGCTACAGCCACCACATGGTGTCCCCCTTAGCTGAGCTGTAATGTTAACTAGCTCCATTTCCTTTGGCAGAAGTAAATAGTAGAAAGAAACTCAACAGGGTTGATTTTTTAATGTAAAAGGAAAGTGCTTCAAACCAAAACAGGTGGACAAACAGTGGTACATGCCATGGGAAAAAATATGTAAATTTGATTTTGCTGTGAATTCTTCCTTAAAGCTTAATTGCTAGTTGCACAGTGCAGTTAATGGGTATGGTTCTAAATTGCATTAAGTATGCAAGTTTAAAAAAAAAATCATAATTTGCTTGAAAAAGCTAGTCAGACTGGGTCAGCACCTAATTTAATCTTATATAACAGCAAGATAATTTACTTCAAGCAAACACAATCTAGACTGGAAGCTTAAATCAGGAAATGTACAGTATATAATATAATTTTATCAAAAAATGCTGTATTTGTTTTCTGCAGAAAATCATTTTGATGAGCTGGGGGTTAGTATAAAAACAAAATGTACAGAGAGTGGCACGAACACAGCTGCTAAGCCACAGTCATTTGGTGAAAGATCATAAGGGATAGTGATTCTCCCAACTTATAGATGACAACTGAAAGACACTTATTCATGCTAATTTAAAAGTATATAAGCATTTGTGTGTGTTTTATGTGAGTTTTTCGTTTAGTTTAGTTGTCTGTGTGTACTATGTGTGCAGTATGCTCCATCAGACATTAGATTTCCATTTATGGAGAGGTTGGGGCTACACTAGATGACAGCTGACTGCTCAGACCACCTAAAATAATTAATGTGCAACTCAGTGTTTATATGGATGTTAGCGTACTTATGTATGTGTGTGTGTGTGTGTGTGTGTGTGTGTGTGTGTGTGTGTGTGTGTGTGTGTGTACGTTCATGCAGGTGTGGATTCTTTGCAAAAGGGAAAGACAGACACATTAAAGAAACTCAAAAGATGAAGAATTAGCTCAATCTGTAAATTAAGCATGAAAACCTGGACATTTGTGTATGTGTGAAAGTGTGTGTGTCTGTGACAATAAGTGAGACATTTCTAAACTCTCTAAACGAGAGGTGAAAATGGGCCAGGGTCTCGTTTGTGTCATGAGGACAGTTGATCTATGATACACTCACATTCACCAACAAACACATCCACAGGGCTGGAGGTGTTGGCTGCCATCGAGAGGCTCATTTGGATAGCAGGCACTGGCTCGACTTCAGACGTGATCACACAGTAGATGGGGATCACATTGTTAATTACCTGCAAAACCTACCAAATACAGATAGAAATGCTTACAAAGAAACAAACAGACCCGCACAAAGACTGAGAAAAAGGAGAGTGATCAGAAAGTAAGAAACAAAGGAGGAGTGAAAAATGCTGAGGTATTGCCATTTTAAACTCCCCCGCCAAGCAATTCTTTTCCCCCAGCGTTATCTTAGTTTTATGCCCCATGTTAAAAAAAAAAATTGTCTCTTGTCTTAAACAAGTGCAGGGCAACAATTATGAGTGCTGACAACTCCAAATCAACTCTGCTTTTTTATTTAATGTTAAGCTCCGGTATAATTTCAGATAATGGCGATCCCTTGCTATAGACTTACTATCGGGGCTTGAGGTGATTTCAGGTAAAATACACACAGCAGAATGTGTACGTTCATGTTTTCTGAAACTTGAACGTCTAAGCTGACACTTTTTACCCTCTGTTTATTTTTTTATCTTGCCTGTATTGATTTAGTTTGGTTAATTCCTATGATGAACTGTTTAATTACAATTTCATTCTCTGTTTCAGTTGAGTGGTGTACTTTTATTGCATCAATGCACATACTACAAGTCCACTATGGACCATATTTTAATTATTACTTCATATTGCCCTACCTGAGCAAAGGGGAGGCTTTGGGGGGGGTTTGGTGTGAAAACATCTTCTATCATGCACAAACAAAAATTTAAATACTCTCATTACAATGTAGAACTTCTACTTTAACATGTCCAGCAGAAAAGTAATAAGACAGGGCTATTAGAAAAATACACAGTGGTGGTGGCAGCTCACCATCAAGGCTTAGGAAAATACCAAAGGAGCACAGTGCCTGATAACGCAAACCCTCACTGGTGTCTTTACTAATCAAACATAATTATCCTTGTCACAGTGTTCTCAAACACTCTGATAATCACATTGGCATGCACGCTCGTACAAACACACACATAAGGACACACCAATCATCGATGCCTACATGGAGATCTTCCTATTGATTCTGTTGCTCCTCTTTATTAAAATGCACGCCTCTGAGTGCAAGTTGATTTTAGAGTAATATTCCACTCTCTGCCCTCTACTATCCCCACTGGCCTTTTTGTGCCCTTTTATTCTTCTCATATCTCCCACACCATTTCATTCTCCTCTTCATGTCTAGTCATAGTGCCTTCTTCTCTTTCTTCCCCCTCAAAATGTTCCATTTACATACATTCTCAACACCCATTTTTTCCTCCATCGATTATGCTTTCTCCAAGCTCTTCTACCCCCCAATATCCTTCTTTGCCCCCCTATCTCTGTCCTCTTCTCTCCCAAGTCACATTTTCTATTTTCCAAATCCATCTTCCTCCCATCAACCCCCCCCCAATACATTTGGCATTTCATCCCCACTGTAAGTCGACCAGTCAGTCACTAGTGAGTGGAACAGTAAAGTACCTGCTCAAATGTCATCAGCATCAACTCTGAATCTCAATCATCTCAAACTGGATGAAAGAAGGGGCTTGTAGGGGAGGGGGGTATGGGATTGGAGCACTGAGATAAAGCTGACAGCACACTTCATTTGAGAAGGGGGGTGGTGAATTAGGTTACATTTTCTCCATGTCATTTCATTTTCTTTCCCCTCCTCCCCATCTCCCCACAATCCTATTGTAGATATTAACTAAAAAGTGCCCGGGTGTCTCGCCTGGAGCACAGCCTGGTCCAGGTGACATTTTGACAGAGTGGCCTCGGGCTTGTTGTGCTAAGGTTTGCTGTAGCTCTGCGACTACACAGATGGGATCTATAATTGTGGTGAGCTAGCCAGTTAGCTCTTGCTTGAGCCTGTCAGGAAGCACGAAAGGCACTTCTGAAGACGAGTGTCTGTTCAAAAAGCTATTGTCTGGTATTATAGCTGGAGGTGACAGGGCTATTAAAATGCACAGAGTCTGAGCACCCATATGTGTGTATGTACGTGTGTGTCTCACAGTGATGGGTGGAGAGAGGTGTCTTTGGTATAATCCACTCTGTGACACAAACCTGAGTGCTCTCTCCCTCACTCTTCCCTACTTTCTACCTTACGTCTTCCTCTCTCTATCATCTGGCTCTCCCTACTTCTGTCTCTCCAGAATAAATCTTTAATGGAGGTTTTTATTGCCCCTGATCAGCATTCAGCACTGTGCTTGTTTATGCAGGCTCATCTCTCTCTCAAACACACACACACACACACACACACACACACACACACACACACACACACACACACACACACACACACACCCC
>VVHJ01032385.1:0-15601 GCA_015107715.1 Tylochromis polylepis
CTGCTGACGGCCAGCCTCAAACACACTTCCAAATGTTCATCAGTCATGGTGGAACGGTACTTGGACTTAATGATCTTCATGTGGGAAAATGATGACTCACATAAATAAGTGGAGCCGAATAATGCAGTCAAAGAGGCAGCACATTTCCTCATGTTGGGGTACTTTACTTCTGTGAGTAAGTTCCAGAACTGTCCTGAACTGTTTTTTAAGAGAAAAAACCGAGAGCTAAAAATTGGAGTTAACTCGCTGACTAGCTTGTCAGTTTTACTACACTTCGCGCCGCTGTTTGCGCATGCGCAGCGACCTAAGCGTCAGAAAAAATCTGATGTCATCTGACTGGCTTCCCTGTCACTTGATTGATATACAGTGTATATCAATCAAGTGACGGGATGGATGATAGGCTGGCATCTATTTTTTTAATGCCATGCGATCTACCAATACTACCTTTGCGATCGACTGGTCGATCGCGATCGACGTATTGAGCACCCCTGCCTTACACTCACTACAAACTTTGTGAGGCACACTTATTCAACTGCTTGTTAATGCAAACATTTAGTCAGCCAATCCCATGACAACCATTTAATGCAATTAGACATGTAGACATGGTGACGACAACCTGCTGAAGTTCAAACAGAGCATCATCTCAGACTTGACTCAAGTTAGTGATTTCACTTTACTCAAATGGCCTCCACAGTCATCAATACTATAAGCTGTACAATACTATACAGTAGTGATTCTATTATTGAACTCATGTATCCACTTCCACACCTTTAAGTTATACAATATTATATAACTGCATTTGCAAAATGGTAAAATGTAAAACACATAATTAAATGGTTTGCAAAGGTCATGAACCCATATTTTATTCACAATAGAACACAGAAAACATATCAAATATTTAAACTGAGAAAATGAACCATTTTAATAAAATGGCCTGATTTTGAATTTGATACAACAACACATCCTAAAAAATTTGGGTCCGGGCCATGCTTACCACTGTGTAGCATGTCCCATTCCTGACTGATATAGGATTCTAGCTATGCAACATTTCCCTTTGGCCTTGGTTATATTTATGTTTCATGATGCACCAAAGGTTTTCAGTTGGTGAGAGGCCTGAAGTGCAGGCAGACAGGTTCAGCACGTAGATGCTTCTACTGCAAAGCCGTGTTGTTTTGAGAGATGTTACTGCCATCAGATTAAAATAATAAAATATTTTACGTAAAATACTAGAATTTCTCAGTTTAAATATTTGATATGTTTTGTGGGTAATAAAATGAAAAGTTTGTGTGATCTGAAACTCTTTGCACTCTTGCACTTTTATTTACATTTTACACATTGTCCCAACTTGTTTGGATATGGGATTGTAGATCTTCTAATAACATATACTAGTGTAGAAATAAATATACTTGAGTTTATGATGAAGTCAGACTAAAATCTAGGTTTCTAAAAGGGCTCTCCAGCTGTAGCCTCTTTAAACACATGCTTTACTTATCTGTAGCTGAAAAGCTCTGTTATCTATAAGCACATAACAAGAGAAGCTGTCTCTGCCATTTGCTGAACAGATGTGTGATTGATCTTCAGATCAGATTCTTTTCTGCAGTAATATTTAGGATTCTGTGCTCCCTTTTAAGGTCTATTGTTTTTCACCCATGCTGCACTGTCAATCAGTTACAACACTGATTTGTGCAAACTAATAGTAATATTAATAACATTAGATCGCCTTTAGTAAAAAGCTGTTCACTTCGCTATGGCAACAAATCAAACTAAGTGTTTTTTCATTGTGTCAAAGTGATAAATTCTCTCTCTAGTATGCGTGACATATGTGGAAACACATACTCTCACTGCACAGCAACTAAAGAGAAAAACAAATATTTTACAGGCTCTGCGTGCAACAAATAGACCCCCACTCCTGATGAGCATGTTTCTATGTGTTAAAGTCACTAGTTTGGAGTGCAAAGGTCATTCTGGGAGGTCAGAGTGGCAGTGTTGTGTTTCAGTCACAGAATAGGTCCTCTTTTACAAACTATGTGGTAGAAGTCGGCAAAGGTGAGGGAGAAAGAAAAACAGAAACATAAAGAAAAGTAGGTGTGGGTCAAGGTTCGAGGAACGGAGGTGAGCAGACATTAGCATTCATGTTTTCTGATAGCTGGAAGGTAGATGGGGCAGACTGTGTAACACACACTATTGTCACAATGTTCTTTGTACTTTGTCCACGGGCACTGATTGACCTACATGTATAAATGTAGTCCATGAGTGTAAATACTTGTGCTGGAACTCTGTGAATGAATTGATGAATGCATGTTTTGTGTGTTAGGTATTTTTGCTTACATAAAGGACCCATGGTGGTCATACGAGAAGCTACGCTGAACTTAAGGATCCCTGAATAGTGGATGCACTATATTTGGGAGCTGGACCGAGGCTTCTGACCCTAACACTGACCCCACACCTGCCTAATATGTGTGTCAGTGGACATGGCTGGGGATGGATCGAGAAGGGGGAGATGCAAATGAATGTGTCTCTCTGTGCTTTGTGTGTCTGCTTCCCTTTTGTGTAGTGCATAATGGATTTTGAATGTAACTAAGTTACACACTTACATTTGGATGTTGGTGCAAAATATTTCACCGGAAAAAATAAACTCAGTAAATCAGTTTTGTATGGAAGTAAGTAATCCCTTGTCACGCTTATGCTGTAGATCATTGAAGTATGTGTATTTCAAAGACAAATATGTAAATGATGAATGCTTTGGCAGCTGTCAGGATGTATTGGTTTACTGTGAAATTGGCCACTAGGTGTGGATTGTTTTAATTTACAAAGTTTCTCAACATATGGTAAAGTGACCATTTTAATAACCCACGCTTCTTCAAGCACAGGAATATCAAAGCCAAACATTTTTAAAGAAAGTAAAAATAGCTGTTGCTGTTATTATTGTTTGTAGCTATAGTAGTAATAGTGATAGTAGTATTAATAGCAGGGGTAGTGTAAGTTTTTAATACTGATATAATTTCATATATATATATAGAGTTATAGCCATCTGTATCTAAAAACTGAAAAAAAATGTGTCTTCCAGCTGACATTTATTCATTTGATTATTTTACTGGCAAATTTGATAAATTGAAAGCGTAGTCATGTAGTATAATGCAGGATATCCAATTAGCCCTATAGCGTTAAAGTTGTTTCTATATCTACATATGATCTATTGATTATTTACTCATTCACTAATTCATTTAATTATTGATGCTGCATATATCATGAAAGACTATTTAAATGCAATTTTAAATGTGTACATTTTACAGTTTTTATCATAACTTTTCCTGATTTATGTGTTTGTGCATTTCTGTATCAGTCGTCACTGTCAGCAAATGCATGACCAGTCCCTCAGTTCTGTATTTAGGCCCAAAGGTTCAAGGGTCAGAGAGGTCATGAGTTGGTATGAATGACTGCCTGTTATCAGCTGATGAACAAAGAATGTGTATGTGTGCATGTAGTTAAGAGAGAGAAACAGGAAACAAAGAGTGACTGAATGAAAGAAGAAATGAGGTGAAAAAGGAAACACACAAATAAGAGATGGAAACATGCAGGCTAGCAGCATCAATGAGGAAAGTTTTTCCAAATGTTTCCATCTTTTTCAGTTCCCTTGACGTTGTCAAGTTAAATGCATTTTTTCTATATTATTTTAAAGTATATTATATAGACAGTGCATAGCATAAATCAGACAAATATCTGAAATAATAGACAGCAACATAGAATGGACGACCATGAGTTCAACACGTTCAAACTGAGCACACACATGACACAAACTACAAGTTGATAATCCCGCTTTGTCCCCTAAGACTGAATAAAACCGACAGTCTAAAAATGTGAGGGATTTTAAAATAAACTATCATGAATGCATGTAGTTATATGGACAAATTGCCTTTTTTCTGTGTTTCTCACTCTGTGCCCCTTTTCTTTACTTTGCCTAATTCTAGCTGATTCAGCCCCTTCCACCCTTACCATCTCAACCCCTTTTGCCATCGTCTGTTTGTCTCCCTCATTTCATGACTCCCCCCTTCTTTTTTTTTTTCCTGCTAATTGCCACCCCGTTGTAGCATCCCGGGAGCCGGGAGCTCATTAATTGGTGAAGAGGAGACAGGTGGCGCCACTATGTTGTGATGCTTCTTGTTATTTGTGTGCGTCAGTTTATTGAGTTGATGTTGTGTTTGTGAGTGCACATTAGTTTGCATGAGCTTGTCCTTGTTTGTGTGTTTATAGTCTTGTGTGTGTGTGTGTGTGTGTGTGTGTGTGCGTGCATGCGTGTATGATTCCTATGTGGATGTGACTGTGTTTGCACGAGTTTAAATGAGTGTGTGTGGTAGCACTGCTTGTTAGCGGCACTGAGCCCCTTCTCACTGTAATCTCTTTGTTTATGCAGTGCGAAAAGGGCCTTTCAGGGGCATGAACTCCCCACGCTCTTATCCCACTGCGCCACTCACCCCAAGCAGACCCTCATGCCCCACCACCACCCTTCCGACACCAGCTTTGCTCCCACCACCTCCGTCATCTGACTCAACCCCTGCCCAACACTGTGTCCCGTTGTCCTTGCTTCCTGTCTGACTTTGTTAGCATTCAAATCATAAGCCATACATTCTGCGAGAGATAAGACAAGATTCACAGAAAAATACTGCCTGGCACATTTTACTTGCAAGTTTCTTGTAAACTGTAAATCAAAATCTATTGAGTTTACTTCAGTTGCTCAGATCAGCTCTGTCAAAGAAGTCAGCATCTCATTTTTATACCTTTTAGTATTTAGAAACAGAATACAAGATGGGTAGTTTGCACAGATTTATTGACCTTCCTGCAATTTGCTTCACTGAGCTCAGTGCACACACCCCTCAACCTCAGCAACAGGTGTAGGACACCTTCCAACACGATATCGAATAATCTTGAATGTGCACCTACCTGTTCCTAATATCAACAAACCCACTAAGAGCATACAGCATTTGAATAAAGCCCATCTTACTTTTAAACTACATTTGCCAAACTAGCATTTCCCAAACCAATTTGTCACCTGAATGTGGAAAAAACAAAATGTTACGACCAATTCTGTCAATACTAATGCTGTGAATGAGCTACAAATGCTGATATAAAATAACAATAATCTCTAACCAAAATAACTCCAGAATATTGAGTTTAAAATCCCTTAAAAATGAAAGTGTTGCTAGTTGCCCGAGTCACTGCCAGCATTGTTTCTATTACATTTTTAATAGATTCAAATGAATTGGTCATGCTCGATTTAGATCACCAAATTCAATTATAATCTGGTCAGTTAATCATACTTAACAGATAAGAGAAAACCACAAAAGTTTAAAGCTGGTTTGATAGTCAAGGTTTGCCACTGAATGCTTTGGCAATAAATTCCCATTCATTCGTAACATCATTAGCTGCTTCCATGTTCTTTTTCTTTATCTTTCTTCTTTTATCCTGCTTTCTTTATTCAGTGCCTCTTTTAATCAAATCACATCAGTCTTTTCTCCCTTCATTCTAGCCTTGACCTCTGAACTTTCTCTCATTGCTCTCCTTTGAAGTCTTCAGTAAAAAAAACTATTTTCAATCCCTGGCAGCATGTATCTAATTGTTTGGTAAAGTCTGTGAGGAAGAATGATTACACAGCATTAGTGCTTTGCCTAACAGACAGTATTATCAGGTGGTCAAATGGTGGCCTTTTGGCAGGTCTAGAGGAGCGGGTGTTATAAGCAGTGATCTGTGAATAAGTTGGTTTGTGTGTGTGTTCATATTTCTATGTCTGGACTGGTGTACGTGCTTTTGTATCAGTATGTGTCCCTGTGTTCGTGCAGGTGCCGGGGTCACAGGCAGTTTGTAGGTCAGCCCCCTGCCCCTGGTGTCACTTTGCTCTGTTTGGCCCTAAAAAAACCACTAATACAGGACTCTTCTCTTCTCTTCTCTTCTCTTCTCTTCTCTTCTCTTCTCTTCTCTTCTCTTCTCTCTGTATTTTGTTTGGCAGGTATAAGTATATGCAAGGCTGAAAGAGAGGGGGAGTTGGAGAAAACAACAGTGAATAGGACCAGCCACAGAGGCTGAAAGGTTTTATTGGGCTATGCTATTCTTGGCTGGAGAAAACAGTTGTCATTAGCCAAAGAACCACGTGTAGCTCTTTTATTAGCCTAAACTCCTACATAATCTGGGCAAAACCAGGTTAGTTCTACAGGGTAATTAGAAACACCAGATCCCTGTGTTTTTAAATTAGTGTTTGTGGAATCATGGAACATATTACTATATTTATGGCAGAAGGAAATAAAACTAAGAAACGTAAAGAATTTAGATTATTTCATACATACCTGAAGACACCATTATCTTCCCTTATTTTATAGCTATTGCAACAACATTGCAATAGCAACAGGTATAAGTCTCCTCTATAGCTGACTGAACTGCTGTTGAAAGTTTTGATGCTTTGTCTCTCTCTCTGTACTGAGTCCATAAAGGCTTTTGAATTTAGAGTACTGTGCAAAAGCCTTAGGCTAGCATTAATTTTCTAATAGTTTATTTGGAAAACTGAAAATAGGTGCAGTGATTTATTGAACCATGTGCAAACATGCATGAAAATTCAATATATGAGGCAGCAACACAGTTTTTACAGTTCTAACGAGCTTGAGTCAATATTTGTAATCACCACTTTTATTCTTAAACACAGCCTGAACTCTCTTAGGCAGCTTTCTTTCATTTCTTTGAGATGTCTTCCAGAAGAGTTCTCCAGGCTTCTTGAAGGACTTCCCAAGTCTTTTCTTTAGATTTTTGATGCCTTTTGTTACGTGTTTTGTCAAAAATGATCCCACAGCGCTTCAATAATGTTGAGGTCCGGGGTCTGGGGAAGCCATTTTGCCTTTTTCTACGCAGGTATGCTTTTACTGCATTGGCAGTGTGTTTGCGATCATTGTTATGCTAAAAAATAAAGCCATTGCCAAGCAGATGCTTTCCAGATCAAAACTCTGACTGCATTTTCCTGCGTTCATGATTGAATTTGACAAGATTTTCAAAACTGCTCCAAACCATGATGGAGCCTCCACTATGTTTTACATCTGGCTATAGACCCTCTCTGTACCTTTCTTCTGACCTCCTCCTTATATACCGATGATGAAACAAACCCAAAATTTCTAATTAGATTCATCTCTTTATAAGACCCGTTGCTACTGATTTTCAGTCCATTTCTTGTGTAATTTGACATACTTCAGGCTCTTTTAATGTGGCTTCATTGGTGAGTTGATCCATCAACTGTAGAGTCACATGAATCTCTGAGGTCCTGGATTTTTCCTGTTTCTTAAAGACGTAACTTTCAGTGTTCATCTGCTGCATATAGTTTTCTACAGACTTGTTTTTTCGTCTTTTGTCCTCCAATTTTGTTTTTCCTCCAAATTTTTTTAAAAACACACTGCACACCATGGCGAGATATGCCTCGTTTTCAGCTAATAGTACTTTGGGAAGCACCTTGTTGGTACAAAATTAGTCTTTTATGCCTGCCAAACACTGTTCTTTGGCATTTAAAAAAAATTGTTTATAAAAAAATAAAGTTTAAAAAACTTTAAAAATTGGAAGAAATTATGTGTTTTGTTTTGGGTGTTTTTTGTTTTTTTCCACAGGTTCCTAGTAACAAAGAAGCTAAACATTTACAAGTTAACAATAACTGACACTAACAATAACAATACTGATTCATTCCTTTTGCTTTCGGGGCCTCTTTAGACATGCACTGAAAATGAGTGAAGAAGCAGTCAATGTCCAAAAGAAAACTTTGAAAGACCTTCAGCAAGCCTGGAGAAGTATTGCTGAAGACCACTTGGGAAATCTGCCTCCTTGAGAGCACATAAAGAAAAATAAATATAAAAATGGCACAAGACGTGCACAGTGCTGTATATAAAACGGGTTAACATGTTTGTACTGCTGACTAAGGTTGCTGTTTCACTATAACAATTAAGCTGTAACTAAAGTGTGAGGAGAGTGTGGAGTTGTTGTTGGCATGCTTGTTGTTTTGGATGAAATGCTCTAGCGTGACACACAGTAGCTCTGGAACATTTGCACTTTTAAACCGAAAACCAAAGAGATGAAAACAGAAGCTAAGCTAAGACTAAAGAGAAAACAGCGCTTTCAAAACAAATGCCTCAACTCAAGTGTAACCAGAGGAAGCAGGTGCTTGACTGCAGCTAAACAGGATCACAGAGGCTTTCCCTGCTGCAAGGTAGTTGTCATCAGCGTTTGACTTTCTGCGGTGTAGCACTGAGAACTGAGATGCACTCATTGCATAATTAATGTTAACAATCTAAGTTAGCAGTGCTAACCAGATGAAGAAAATTCTTCAAAGTCTGATTACATTTCCAGCTAGAGCTGTATCAGATATTTTATGTGACAGATGGATAAACAAGCAGAGGCCAGTCATTGTGGGGAACAAAAAAAGTGTTGGTGGGTGGCTGCAGATTGTGTTTTGCAGTATTTAGCAAGCTGTCTCATTTATGAATCAGAAAAAGTAGGCAGCAAAAACGATCCCACGAAGCAGGTGGGAAATCTCAACTCTCTTTTTGCTCCCACTCAGGAAGTAGGTCTTCTGTTTTCTGTGTGCATGTCTACCTTAGCAAGACAAATTTAACATTCCACCCTTTTGGCCAGTTAGTTCCTCCTCCCAGCACCCTTCCCTATTCCTCAAGGGATTGTGGGGTCTGGGGGGGTGATGGTATGTGTGCGAGGGAGGTGGAAGGTGGGGGATTGCTTGTTTTAAACTCACAGTGTGTGTGTGTGTGTGTGTGTGTGTGTGTGTGTGTGTGTGTGTGTGTGTGTGTGTGTGCGCGCACGCGCTTGTGTGCACGTTTCACCTTCTCTTAAAAATGACATCCTATGATTCCTATTTTGCTTGTTTAGCTGTTTCCCATTAATCAAAAGTGTCTTCACTAACATTTAACATCAAAGTAATATTCAAGGCTTTTATTCTCTACTTTGCCTGCTGTGTACCTAAGTGCAAAATAACAGGACATTAATCTTTCTGAAATGATCTGGAAATCATTGTATTTGCTACATAGCTTGACAGTACACTTGGGCTTTCATTGTGGATGTATGCAAAGAAATTTAAAAAATAATTGAAACATTTATGATATCATGATTACAGTTGTGGATACCTAACACTCAGTCTCAGTTTTCTTGTACCTCACCCTAACCACATATCCCTTTCAGTGATTTTATGGCGGTTGTAAAGTGATACAGTGAGTGGTTTTACAATGACAATAACATGCTGTAAAACCCAATTCCCAGTCTATCATTAGGCTTTCATTAAGTTTAAGTGGCCCAACACCTACCTCTCTGTGATGTGTGAGTGTGTGTTTTGTGTTACTTGTGCTATGAGGGTATAAACTTGTTTACGCAGTCACCTTAGGGGACTTGACTTCCTTTTGGAGAAAAAAAAGCAAAGGCCCATAATAAGGTTTAGGTTAAGCATAGGTTGGCACAGACACCCTGCTGACCATCCAAAATCCACGTGGCCAGATTTCTGGCAGAAAAGATCTCTAAGACACAGACGACAATCTTGAAATGGTGTATTTCAATCCATATAAAGATCTTTTTATAAAGTTACCCAATTAGTTTAGTTCACTAAACCTAACTGTGCTAGACAGGAAATGAAAAATAATATTCACTTGCTCGCCACATTATTAGTTAGACCTGTTTAAGTGCTTGATAATGCATATATCTAGTCAGCCAATCAAACGGTAGCAATTCATTTGTGCATTTGAGCATGCAGACATTGTCAAGACGATCTCCTGAAGTTTAAACTGATTAGAATTGGGATGAAAGGTGTTTTAAGTGACTTTGACTATGTCATAGTTGTTGGTGCCAGACAGGCTTATCTACTGAGATTTTACCACACAACCGGGGTTTACAGAGAAGTGTCTGAAAAATGGAAAAAAAAAACCCCAGTGAGCAGCAGTTCTCTGGGTGAAAAGGTCTTGTTGATGTCAGAGGTCAAAGAATGGCCAGACTGCTTTAAGCTGATGGTAACAGTAACTCAAATAACTACTTGTTACTACCAAGGTACGCAGATGAGCATCTCTGAATACACAACATTTTGAACCTTGAAGCAGATGGGCTACAGCAGCAGAAGACCACACTGGGTCGGGAAATTTAGGCTACACAAGGTTGGATAAATGTTGCCTGGGTCCGACCCAGTGCTAGCAGCATATCTAATAAATCGGCTAGTTTGTTTAAAGGCACATAAATCTTTATGAAGAAAAATATAAATAAATAAAAAATCCTGTCCGGCAGGAAATCACTAAATGGAAAATTTTCCGACTAGCATCCGACATGCAGTCCAGGGAGAGAATAAATATCTTATTTATGGTTGGACAAATACTGGTTATAGTTATGATTTGATTAAGTGGTAATACAAGTTAATTTAACATTCTCTGAAGTGATCTAAACATCACTCTGTAACTACTTACTAAATAATATAAAATAATATATTATTTTATTTACTTCTGGCTCATTTTATCTTTCCATATTTGTGGGGGGGAAAGGGAGTTCTCCAGTGGTGCAGAGGTATTTTCTCAAAAAGGTGAAAGGTCAAACAAGAACAAATTAGTGTTGAGGACAGAGGAGGGCCTGACAGGCTTTAGTTTCTTTCACTGCTTCATCAACATCTCCTTGAACTCTGTGTTACTCCTTGTGTCCTTATTCCTCTCACCAATTCCTTGGCCCTAGGATGAGTTTTGTTGGCTGTGTTTGCGACAGGAGCAGGAAATAATATTTCACTGGTGAATTTGTGTCGTTTAACTCGGAGTGAAAAGGCTTAGCATCACCTGTAATTTGCAGCCCTGTTGCTCCATCCTTAATCATCACCTTCCTATCCCATTTTGCACAAGACACTTCATACATTCTTTGCTGACCATTTTAGTCATGTCTTCCCTACTTGTCTTGATCAGTTGAATTGTAGCTAACTGCAATGCTTTGTTTTAACATTTTAAAACTAAAACAACAAAGGAACACAACTAAACCACCATTTAGGTTTCCCTGAGGCAAAGAAGCTGAGGGTACAAATGGACTGAAGGAAGAGGAAGTACTACCGCAACTCTCACACACAGCTCTCCCACATCTACAAAGGATTGCCATGTAAATGCACCAGTGAATAGGAGTGAATGGACAGACTTAAAGCAGATTATGTTAAACCTCTTGTTAGTTTAAAGACATGCTGAAGTGAATGGGTGAGGATTAGCAGATGTGCTGCTGTGCCACGGAGGTGTTTCACTAAAATGGATTTAATCCCCTGTCTTTTAGTCAGTTCACACATCAAATAAAGGGATAAATGCTTCTAAAAGTGAGCCAGGAAAAGGGTAAGGTGGTCTTTAAATCCCAGAGAAATCCGAACACGGAGACAATGAGTTTGAATAGGTATATGCAGAGCCGCAAGTATGCCAAGTCCATTTACATATTTGGAATTTGAGCCCAGACAGCAGAGAAATTCCTACAGTAAGTGGCCTGTGAAAACCTTAAAGTCTTAACACCAACATTTAAAAAGAGTATTCTGGTAATCAGAAATTGACTGTCCTAACACTGCTGCACTGCTATGCATTCAACTGTTTAAAAATCATAGAACTAAATTACTTATATAATACTGCTATAGACCTTCTATAAGATTAGTAACAAGCTACAGAGATCTATCTATAACTTCACTCACTGATTGTTTTTTTCAGTGTTTATTTAAATTATAAAGCTGTTGTCTACATATAATGAGATCTCCCGCAGCTCTCCTAGTTAATATAATTGTACCTTAGCAATTATAAGTAATACCAGATTTTTTTTTTTCCATCCTTAATCCACATCAAATATATTTGTTTTCCAGTTTTACAAGCAAAGGAGGGATCCATTCTGAAATCTTTAAACAAGCACTTTTAGACAAACAAACAAAAAGACAACAGACAAACAATTTACAACAACAGTACCAGATAAAACAGCACTCTACGCCAGCCTTTAACACTTGGTTCCTTTACATCAATCCACTTTAGTAAGATGTTCTTCACTGCAGCGTAAGTGAGTAATAGAGTACATTTTTCGATTTCTTATTGGAATAGGTCTATCAGAGACACATAAAATAAGAAACTTTGGGTCCATCTCAATAATAATATCAGCATCTTCACAGCTTATGAAATGAGCAAAGGCAATGAGTTAGGGTACCAGTTTCTATCTTGCACATTGTTGGGGTTGAAACTGTGTTTATAATGTGAGATATATGTATTCTGTGTTAAACCTTGAACTGTATCGCTTTGACATGATTACAAACTGAAACTGATTTTAGCATATCTTCGTATATATTCCCATTCATTATCATTGATTTTGATGGAAAGAACCCTTTCTCATTTCTCTCTAAGGTGTTGGAAAACCACAGGTGGCACAGCAGTTAACAGTTTGCAACTACAGCTTCTCGAGAGGCGATAGTTCAGGATTGCTAATTAAGATTGTGCAGTGCAATATATTATGTCTTACTTGTAGAGTCCAATTGGTGCGGAGGAATCTTCTGAATTGTACCTAACAACTCATTAGATGCGTTATTTGTTTCTAATTTTCGAGATCAGAAATGAAATGTGTTTACTGGCAACTTTTAGTCCACTTCCTTTGAAGTGTTGACACTGAGAGCTACTGACAAGTGAAGCTGTTGTGTTATGACAGCTTGTCAAAAATGATGAAAGAGTGGATGCTGAATAAACTACTGACCCCAAGCACTTGCTGAGACTTTTAAATAATCTGAATGTGTAAAGGGGCCTGAACACTATTAGCATACAAGCAGCAGAAGCAGTCACAATAAACAGTGGTCTCTGTATCAGATTTAAAGACATCTGAGCAACTCATTTGTGACTTAAAGCAGAAGCTGTACTTGTATTTTTATGTCTTTGACCTCCTCTTATCAGTATAAGCCTTTTTTTGCTCTCAAATTTGAATTCCTCTAAATATCCCCTAAAGGTCAACTTCCTCCTTCTGTTATCTAAATTCTTCAAAAAAGCTTTCCTCTGAAAAGCTTCAGACAACTATTATTCTTCTCTGTTCTCCCCTTTGTTTTTCTTGTCAGAGGCCTTTCTGTGCTTTTTTTCTCTCCCTTTTTTCTTACTGCTCATCCTTCGCTCATGACAGTCTCAGCCATTCATCATAGACCCAGCATGAGGGTGACACCAGTGAAGAATAGCACGCACGCGCACGTGTGTGTGTGTGTGTGTGTGTGTGTGTGTGTGTGTCATGGAGCACTGGTCTACAGTACCTTTAAAGTAACAGCTCTTTAAGGGATCATTCCTCAATCTGCATATGATATTCTGTTCTCAAGCAAATCACCACAGACATTCATTACTTGCTAACACACACAGGGCTTCACAGCTATTGGGGATTGGGGGCAAATGCTGTCACAGTTTTTTAAAAGGCTTCCTGTAGTTAGACATGCTTGAAATGACATTCTGGTTCACTGGAGGAGGGGAGTGGGAAAAGGAGTGGAGAAGAGAAACACCAAAGTGGAGGGGGAGGGCAACTAAGTTTGTTAGTTAGAAAAAAAAACCTTGAAAAGAGCAGAAATGGTAATAAAGAAAGCTGTGTGTCATTTAGGAAGGCATGAAACGGGAGAAACTTTGCTGTGGCTTTCCTAAATGGAAAACTTTCCTATCTTGAATGGTCTCTTCAAAACTTTGACTTTACCACCGAATTCAGGACTTCAGAAGTTCGGAAAGGGCAAGAAAATTATGAATTTTATTTAAAAATTAGATCACTGTAATCTTGTAGCAAAATTGCCACCATGTTAAACATTGATATTGCATGTATTTGGTTAATTAATTGTCAAAATACCAATCGCAATATCAAGTTACACAAGTGGCCGCTTCTTATTTGTTAAACATCCCCAGCTAGGACATCCTGCTTCAAAAACTGAGACTGGATCTTCTCTTTCACATGAGAGGAAAATTGACAAGAACATTTATTACTGCTTGTATGGGAACAGGGCTTGAGAGGGGCAATGTTGAGGGCAGACAGAAAGAAGATAGGGCAGCAGCAGGGCAGCACTGTTTATTTGTGAAGTGATATTTTGCTCTCATTGAGGAGCGAGGGAGCCAGGCAGCCTATTGTTTGCCTTTAATGACCAACATGAACAAGTGTGAGAAAGAAAAGAAGTGCAAAGAACAGCGGCAGCAACAAAGAGGCAGATTAACATGAAAACAAAAACTGTTTACCCCATCTATTTAACCTCGAAACTTCAAAGTTCAGCATTTTGTGTTTGAGGAGGGGGTGAAAAAAAAAAGCTGCCCATTTTATGCTGTTTCAGGTCTGTCATATTTTCTGCTAAAAGCAAAGTGTTACCAGCACACACACACACGTGCACACACACAAAAACACACACACACGGTTTTGTCGAAAGCATGCCTTACAGGCAAGAGGATAGCTCTGGAAAGGAAATGGTCTATTAGAGTGTCTCAACCCATTTATTTATTAGTATAAAAGCTCCAGGCTTGGGTGATGTAATCTCTAACAGCTCCTTCAAAGTGTCTAGGCCAGCTACTTGAATAGCACGCCACTGTGTGAAGAAGTGTTTTGAGTAGCTTTTTGTGAATCTAGGATTCTAAAGCAGAATTCTTCTGAATGATAAACCCAAATCCAGCTGTGCAGACTGTGGAGTTGTCGGTGACACAAACCTGAGTGCAGTTTTATTCAAATGTTGTTTTGCATATGTTCGTTCCAACCTGCTGAAGACCAAAGCTAAAGGTCAATGCCTTAGGCTCAAAACCATATGTGTAAGGGTGTCTAAGTACACTACAGGTTAGCCTCCTTATGTGTTAACATGAACAATTCAAATCCACTCTATTAAACCACACCTAAAGTAGGGCCTCTTCCATATACAGTCTATTTTTTTCTCTTAATTATGCTTGAAGTACTACTGAGGGCATACACACAGTTTTATCCAGTACCTCCACTGTTGGCAGTTACTTGGAAAAAGAGATTCTGATATATTTGCTGAACATAAATGGTCCAATTTCCCCATTCAGGCCATGCAAACACAGACAAATTTGGATCCACTGCAATCGTGTGAAAGGAAGTACATGTGGATGTTATATGATGATTTTTTTAGTTCCTGCAGTTATCTGAAACGTATCGTTTGCTTAATTGTACTACTGCTTTATTGTTAGGTCAACACTTTATGTCAGTCTCACCCTATTAACAGAGTGTATTTCCAAAACAAAGTGTAAACAGTTATCTATAAGCCATTAAAGGTGCAGAATCCCACAGATAGTGCTGCTTGTTTTCAATGTCCTCCTCACCCTCCTCCTACTTTTTTTTCCTAAACCCCATCTTGCTCCTGTCTGCTCTCTGCCCCTGTTTTCTTTCCACCCATGTCCTCCCTCCCTGTGTGTGTGTGTGTGTGTGTGTGTGTGTGTGTGTGTGGAGAGAGAGGGGGCCAGCCCTCCCTACAAGGCAAGTGAAGTAAACTCCCCCTTTTTGTCTCTGTCTCTCTCCCTCTTTCTCTCAGCTGGGCTGCTACTGTCAGACAGGGTTGGGGGACAATCATCTCCAACTGCTGCTGCTGTTGCTGGTGTGTTCTGTGTGGTGTGGACTT
>VVHJ01032386.1:4428-37063 GCA_015107715.1 Tylochromis polylepis
TATCTGCGGCAAAGTGTGCGAGAACTTGCGTAGGATAAAAATCCATTAGGCCACGACGAATTTGTCATCCTACACAACCCTGAAACTCCAAGCACCCAAATCCAAGCTATGTCAGATAGTCCCCCGCTAATAGCAAGAGGAAATAGCATACAACACTGTGAGTGAATGGAGTGGTGAAGAGGCGTGCTGTGCACTGAAGCCACAGAAAATGCTACAAGGTAGCTGCGGTTGAAGAGAGGAGACCTTTAGCTTGTTGCTGCTGGGATGCAAGCCATAGAAACACTGCAAAAAGTGATTCCCAGTGTTTCTGTGTTTTTATATGTCTGATATATTTGCCTATATTGATAAACAGGCTGTAGTCAACACAAAGGGGTTGTGTAAAGAAATGACATAGTTTGGAAGTATTCTCATCGTTGTATCTACTCTGTGTTGTACAATAGAATTAATCCAGACTTTGTTGGCCACACAAAATATCTTTATAGAACTGTAAAGTTATATTTGGTGCAATTTCTGATGCCCTCTTGGCAATATCTCTCTTGAAAAAGACATTTAGGAGTCTCAATTACACTTTTTTCCTGCATTAATAAAGATATGTAAAAGTGACTTTGCTCTTTGTTGTGACAGGAATGTTCTTTCAGGCTCAAAATGACTTGATACCATTCATGAGAGACATGTTTGAGATATGTCTCTCATGAATGGATTATAGGCCAATTAGTCAGTTACAACAATTTAAATATCAGAAATAATTTTTTAGCAGATAATCTTGGCTTGGTCACCTGAGAGAGGTGTATGATACTGAAAGATCCCAAACCCCCGATGACCCCGGGCACATCACCAAAGATGTATTTAGAACTGCAACATGCATGTGAATGAACATTACACACACTGGTATCCCTGGGCTATTTTTCGTGGATTTTCTGCGACAGGAACATGTGGAATAACACCGCTTAACATGACCACCAGTTAAACTGTAACACCGGAAGTAGTTAGCAATAAGCAACAGTTAGCTTTGCGTTTGATGTTGTGATTAAAGGACACCGGAAAGCAAAATGTCGGAGCAAACGATAACTGTGACAGTCGCATACGGTAATAAGATTTTGGCTTTATACTACTCCATAATCACCACAAGACAGAAGTAAAAATTGGGGATCGCTGTGGCTAGAGCTAGCTAGAAACGGCTCAGCTGCTGTAGCTCTTCTCCACAGACTGTGTGGTTGTGTAGCTTTAACTTAGTTTCCGCTGGTTATGTGTTGTTCTTCAATAACAAATTAAATATATAAACTACTGTAAATATCAGCATTTATATCACACGTTTATGAAGAATTGTGTAGCGGTTGCAATTAGTTTCGTTTAAAGACAGTTACAGCACATTTGGGAAACAGGAGGGCTGCTGAGAGAAATTTTATTGGTGCCAATCGCTTATTAAATGTTTTGTAATTATTTTTTCTCACACGACAGTGAAACAAAATTTTGCAACCCATCGTTAAAAACGGAACCAAATGTGCGATAGTTTCTTCAAGATATCTGAGATATGACTGTGACTGACTACAGATATGTTCCGTAATTTGATGGGTGCAAATACATTTAAAGTGTTTTTTTAAATTATTTTTTAATCCTGGTAGGTGACATTTATTTCTGAATAGCACTGATACAAGGCTAAAGGGTTACAATGATAACTCCCAATCCTTAATAGCTTGAGAGCTTTGTATATTTATTTATTTATTTTTCCTATTTCAGGATCCTCTAAGCACAGCATCACGCTAACAGGCCATGAGGGTGGAAAGGGACCCATTGTTAAAGACCTGTCAGATGCTCTCGCTCAAGCCACTGGAGTCCCACCTGCCTCTCAGAAACTTATCTTTAAAGGTAGACTATTAGTCTTCCTTTTCTTACACACCCAAATGAGGCTTAATGTCATATATCAGGTTTTAAAGTTGTTGTTTTTTTTATTTTTATTTTAGGGAAGTCACTGAAAGACATGGAAGAGAGCCTTTCCAGCTATGGAATAAAAGAAGGCTGCAAACTCATGATGATTGGAAAGAGGGTAAAGCAAATTTATACATGTGCCACATTTCTGGTGTGTGCCTGAATATGTGCATTTGCAAAACACTGATGATAATCTATAAACAGAACAGTCCAGAGGAAGAAGCTGAACTGAGAAAGCTCAAAGACATCGAAAAATCTGTGGAGCAGATGGCCAAGAAGCTGGAGAAGGTAGACGGGGAGTTGACTGGACTGAAAAATGTAAGCAATCAGATGTCTTTTTCATAATATTTCTCTTCTTTTGTCCCATCTTCTAATGTATTATTGTCACCCCTATCCTATCACAGGGCTTTCTGGCCAAAGACCTCCAGGCAGAGGCATTGGGTAAACTAGACCACAGAGTAAAAATAGCTGCTGAGCAGTTCATGAAGATCCTGGAGGAGATAGATGCTATGGTAATGCTATTTTAAGTGTAAGCATCTATTCTGAGTGCCTGCTTTAATCGTGTGTGTCATGTATAGCAAACCATCAACTGCTCCTCTTTTAACAGAATGTCCCAGAAAATTTCAATGACTGCAGAATGAAGAAAAAAGGACTTGTAAAAACAGTGCAGGTTAGCGTGAATGTTTTTCCCTCTGACAAAACCATTGTGCTTTATTTGAAAACTACTGAGAATAAAAAGAAGTCTGATCTTTATGATATGTCCACAGGATTTCCTCGCCCAGTGCGACAAGATCGAGGCTTGTATATCAGACCATCTATCAAAGATCCAGTCAAAAAACCTTGCTTTGGCAGAGTAGTGAAGTCTCTTTTGTCACTTATTCTATACATTGCTCTGTGAGCAATGACAAAGTGTGCAGAAAGCTTCAAGTGTGAAGCAGATCTTGGTTTATTTATTGCTGGTGTGATGCAAACGATCAAGTGGAAAGAAGGATGCTGGTTATCAGGAACGATGTTGGATATGTAACACAAGCAAATCCTCCTGGTTCAAGACAGATACGAAGTGCCGTCTGAGAAACTTTAACCATGAGCTTGCAGGAAATGGATCAGATGTAATTTTAATTAGCTAGAAGAGCTGTCAATGCCAAATATCTAAAAATGTCACCTGTTTGTTGTCCTGTATCTCACTAAAACATGAGTTTTCTTCCTCATTTTGCACAAGCTGCAGTGAATAATTTATGGCCAGAAATATATGGACACACTGTTTAATTGGTGAAGTTCCAAAAAGCAATATCCACTCAGGATAGTGGATTGCTCCCATTAGACTTATTACGTTGTGTGATAAACATTCATTGTCCTCGTGGGTCTGAATGGGTCACTGTTCCCTGGCTTTTACCTGCCATGCTGTCTTTTGAGAACAAGCAATCAACTAGCGACCTGTATAAGGCGTACACTGCCTCCCACCCCAGTGACCCTGAATTGTGAAAAGTGGTTAAAACTGATGAATGGATTTCTCCAATATGAGTTTGGCATTTGTGAGACTGGCAAATTTTCTCCATCATATGTGATGATAAGCAAAATTTATTTGCGTTTTAAACTGATTGGCCCAGAGCAATAACAGCAAAATTATATCTTACCACCTTCTGCAGTCCTAGCTCATGCAAGTAAAAAAAGAAAAGGTTAGTACTGCAGGAGTGTCCATATATTGCATGTACTATATTCAACATCAAGAATCCTAAAAAAGCAAGCACCTTTAATGAATCCAGTGGCTGATCCTGAGTGTTCATGTATCTTTGAATTTTGTGCTAAGACTGATGCATCATATCGATTTTTCTGTTTTAAAATAAAACTTAAAAAAATAAATAAAGAGCACTGGCGATTCATCTCAGAATACATTTTAATCTCCACACTTATTCTATAAAATACAGCTGATTCATTTGCAAAAACAGACATCTGGTGTCAGTTTATTTCCAGCTTTATCCATGGGGGTCTTTTTATACATCTTCACTAGCTTATACAGACCCCTTAGTAGTGTTATTACAGATGTGCAAACAAGCTTTCAAAGTAGGATTGGTTGGAGGGACCCAGAGGTCCAAAAAGCAGCTTAAACAAATGAGCTTCAGTAAAGTATACCACAGTAAAGCTTTGTCATGAGCCAAATTACAGGACATAGCTTTCCTAACTTGAATGGAAACCCATTCAAGATACACATGGAGCAAAGAATGAACCCACTTAGTCATCCTTGTCCTTTGCACCGTGTTTCAGAATACGTGTGAATGCTACATAGTTGAAGTTGCCTTTTTTATCAATGGGCGCCTCGCGGAAGAGCTCGTCCACCTCTTCGTCTGTAAACCTGTCGCCCATAGTGGTGAGCAGCTCACGCAGGTACTCCTCCTGAATCACACCTGTGTGAAGAAACAGTTTCACTCTTGCAGGTGCTTCCTGATGTTAGCACTGAGCAGAGATCTCCAAATTAAAAACACTTACTACAAAACAATGTCAGTGAATAAATGGCACCACATGCCAGGTCAGAGAAAAATTCACATAAAAAAAAAAATGGAAACAGCTGAACACATCAGCTCACCTGTTCCCTCCTCGTCAAAGCAGGCGAAAGCGTTACGGATCACTTCTTCAGGATCTGTGCCGTTCAGCTTCTCTCCAAACATCGTCAGAAACATGGTGAAGTTTATTGGGCCAGGCGCTTCATTCATCATGGCCTCCAGGTACTCATCTGTGGGATTCTTACCTGGGAACAAGCTCAAGGTCAGAGTGACTCTAACCTGCTAACCACATTCAGTGAAGATTTGTGTTTACAAAAAAAATTCAACTCTCTTAACTTCTGAATATGAGCCCCAAATAATGCAGTTTTAACTCCATAAGACGTAATCACTAAATAAATATGTGTAAATAAATCAAGTTTACCTAACGAGGCCAGCATGTCATGAAGGTCCTCTTTGTCGATGAAGCCGTCCCTGTTTTGGTCAATCATGTTGAAAGCCTCTTTGAACTCCTGGATTTGAGACTGATCAAACATGGCAAACACATTGGAGGTGGCACGCTGAGGACGCTTTTTGGTGTTCTTTCCCTTAGCCCTTTTGCTTGACATGTTGGCAGGTTGTTAGTCCCCCTCCTGTAATGCAGGAACATGAAAGTCGTCAGCTTGGATCAAGCAACACGTTCTAATGAAAGATTAATTCACATTTTTTCTTATCTTGATTTCATTACTGACGCTCTCCATCTGGTGAAGATTCCTTGGTTACACTGGCTATTAAGTGTCTTTAGATTATTTACTGTGCAAGCTATGAACTGGAAGGTTAATGATAGCGAGTTCAGCCAACGTATTGAATACTAATGTAAACTTAGGAAGATTGTTACAAGATGTTGGTAATTCAAATGATTTTAAGCTAATTTGGTTGACACTACTATCATATTGTCATATAACCTCCTAAATTGTTACACAAGATCTTTTTAAAAAACTGAAAAACAGATTTATTCCTGCTTTATTACTGCTCTGCAAAATAATCTGTTCTACAGTAATAAACTGCAAGAGAAAAGCTTCATATTTGCAATGTCAGCCACTAAATATTATACACTCAGTGGCCACTTTGTTAGGTACACATGTTCAACTTTCCATTAATACAAGTATCTAGTCAACCAGAACATCACATGCCAGCAACTCAGTGCAGTGTCTTAACCAAGCAGACTTGGTTAAGATGATCTGATAGAGTTCAAACTGAGCATCAGAATGGGGAGAAAAAAAAGGTGACTTTAATGAATGTGACATTGGTGCCAGATGGGATGATCTACTGGGATTTTCCCCACACAACCATTTCTGTGTTTTATACAGAACAGTCTGAAAAAGAGAAAATATCCAGTGAGCAGCAGTTCTTTGGGTGAAAATGCTTTGTTATTGCCAGAGGTCACAGGAGAATGGACAGACTGTTTCAAGTTCATAGGAAGACAACGGTAACTCAAATATCCACCTGTTACAACCGAAGTATGCAGAAGAGCATCTGTGAACACACAAGGCATTGAACCTTGAAGAAGATGGACTACAGCAGAAGAAGACCGGACTTCTGGTGCCACTCCTGAACAGCAAACTGAGGCTACAACTCACACTGGCTCACCAAAACTCTAGAAGACTGGAAAAATCTTCCCTTTTCTGATGAGTCTCGATTTCTGCTGTGGCTTTTGGATGGCAGGGTCAGAATTTGACATTAACAAGCAGGGATCCATCCTGCCTTGTATCAACAGTTCAGGCTGATGGTGGCAGTGTATTGGTGTGGTGGATATTTTCTTGGCACACTTTGGGCTCCTTAGTACCAACTGACCTTCATTTAAACACCACACCCTATCTATTGTTGCTGACCAAGTCCATCCCTTTACGACCACAGTTTTCCCATCTTGTGATCTTTTGTTGTCGGTGTTTTGACATCTTGGATGTGCACCTGAAAAATTTGTGTGATGGCACCATGTCTATATGGACCAACATATCTGAGAAATCTTTCGAGCATCTTATTCAACTTATGCCTTGAAGATTTAAACCATTTCTGACAAAAGGGGGTCCAACCCAGTAATGGGTGTACCTAACTAGAGTCTGGTGAGTGTAGCTCAGTCTATGATCACTTACAACGGACACATGCACTCGGTACTTGTTTTGTGATAGTAAAACACTGAAGCTGTCATTTGCTTACTGGATATTTGTGTTATTAGATCAATATCATTTCAAATTATGCTCACCTGTCACGCAATAACATAACAATAACGGAAATATAGGACATGTTGTTTACATATTGACATGTGGTTTATATCACCCATATTTGAGCTGTGGCACACACGCACTACATAGCGTACTGCAGGAATCCCACATAATGCGAAGAAAACCCCTTAATTATTTGCCAGCTAGCCCCTTGCTGACCTAAATAACTGACTGACCAAGCTAGTTTTAGCGAGCTAGCCGAGATTTATTCACAAGAAAAACACGAGTCCTTAGTCCTCAAACTATGCAGCTTCATAAACATAAAATAAATCGCCTACCTTAGAAAAAACGTATAATTTACAGGCCCAAAAAGCTGCACACACAGCTACCACAGCATCCACAAGCTGATGAAGAGGAACATCAATGTTTTATTTCCTCTTGCCTAAACTGACCAATCAGAGTGAAGCTGGAAGAAACCAACAGTCTGGAATATTCCACGCCTTGGGTTTGTTTACGTCACCTTCCTCTTCTAGGAATTCCTCTTGAATGAGATAGCCTACGTACTGAATGTGGTAATAATAAATATATGATTTATACGCTGATACAATTATAATTATAACCCTAATTTAATCATTTTTTTATATTTGTCCGGAGGACTGATAATGTAGTCAACACATGTCACCACTAGGTGGCAGGAATTACTTGCATGTCCAAGAAGTTTGTTTGAAGTATCCGAAACAGTTAATGAGTCTTTGTTTTCAATATTTAATGAGTGAAGCTTCTATTCCAAACAAATAAGCTGGGAAACTGAACTATAAACTAAGGGAAAGTGAAAAGTTTAAAACAGCATTGGCGTTAAAGTTGGTCGGTGGATGAATATGATTGTACTAGGTTAGCAGGTTTTTGTTTTTTAAGACCGAGAACCCGTCCTCTATTGTATTTTCTTTTATTAGTGGCATCTTTTCGTCTTCTTTTTTTCGCTTTTGGTGCAGTTCATATGCCTTTTATTATGGTGAACCGGGTGAAACAATTGGACTCCTGTATTTCCCCCTGAAGTACAGTACACAGAGGAGGGCCAGGCCAAAAAGAAGCTCCTCAGCTCAGATGGCTCTTCTCATGATCTAAATTTAAAGCTGCCCCAGCCTTAAAAGGTCCTGACGGTGTGTTGTACATTCTGCCGAGTGGCAGCATTATTTTTGTTCTGTGGACTGCCGTCCTGTCCACTGCCCCTCACCCTGCTGCTTTGCCTGGATCTCAACTTGCTTTAGCTGCTTCTGGATTAACACACCCTTTCTCTTATTTTCGGCGATTGTGGATTATTATTTGTGGTGGGTGAGTGTGCATATTTTCTTAAATAAGCTGAAGTACTTATGTGCTTTGGTTATCATTTAAAGCCATGACTCCATAAGGCCCTAGGCCGGTTTCCACTGTATGATTATTTATGTTTTTTTTTTTTTTACTTAGTTTGTTTATAAATGTGGTTTAATTAATCAGTTTTATTATATAGCCTACTAACAAGGTTTTGTTCATTTTGAGAAAGAGTGCTCTGGTATAATAGCCTGCATGTGTCATTGTAGTGAAATGTCATCCTAATCTTTAAATTAACACCAGCCTTACCTTACAAAACTTTAAGTTTTTATGACCTGGACTTCTCTGTTGTTTATGCACTCTTACAGTCCAGTTTAATCTCTGTTTCTTAATCTGCTTGCAGTAGATGTTACTCAAGCACATAAAAAGGAGAAAACTGTTCTGTGTAATCTGTGAGAAACTGCAGATCATATACTGTTGCCTGCCTCCCAGCTGGAGCTGCTCTTCTTTTTAACCTGAGTCATATCTAAAAGAGCTTAAGTAGCTTCACATGGGGAAAGGTCAACTGGATGTTATGATTATGATGATGTGATGATGATGATTATTGTTATTTATTTATTTATTTTTTACAAAATATCAAGATTTCATTCATTCCAATCTTCTTTATTTTATGTTACAATAAACTTTGAACTTTGAATTTGGACTTTTATTTTGAAGAAACAAACATCTATGCTTTAGGAATTTGCCATTGTCACAATATTCTGACATTTTATAACTCGGATAAATGAATAACTAAATAACCATCAATTAAGCCAGTACTGAACATAGTACTGAACATAGATATTTGGTAGCCTAATTACACACAAGCTGCAAATCAGTAAGTATATTTTAGCTTGTTCTTGCCATCTCTCCATCACAAAACATTTAAAAAGCCCACTGCAGGAAATGATCTGACTGTAAATTTACATATTATTGTTCAAGACTTCCTTCCCTCTTCTTCCTCCCTCAACCCTAAGCGGTCACGACAGATGGCTTTTAACAGGTTTCTTCCTGTTAAAAGGGAGTTTTTCTTTCCCACTGTCCCCAAAGCGCTTGGTCAAAGGGGGTAATATGATTGTTGGGGTTTTCTGTTTTCTTATTGTAGGGTCTTCACCTTACGATATAATGTGCCTTGAGGCAACTGTTGCTGTGATTTCACAGTACATGGATAAAGCTGAATTAAATTGAATTGAAAAAACAGAAAGTCATCAGAACCACCAGTTTATCACCTGCTGCTTCATTTAACACATAAGTAGATCTTAACCAGAGCTAACACATAAGCTGCTTGCCCAAAACAAATAAACAAACAAGCAAAAAATCACAATAACAAGTTTAAAAACTTATTTTTAACAAGCAACCAATTCTCCTATCCCTTAATCCCTGCTCCTAATACCTTGTTACCAGCCTCTGCACTAGACTAACCTCCAGTAGAGAAACCAGTCTTTAATAATAACAGCCAGATTGATTCACAGAGCGGGTAAAGTAAAGGACAGTCATTATAAGTTGGCGGAGTGGCCGTCAGGATGTCGGCATCATTACAAGTGACGCAGAAGCTGCAGCATCAGCATCAACATGAGAAGAAGCAGCAGCATCACTATGAGAGCAGCTATTACCTGAGCAGCAAGTCGTCTGTTAGCAAGCAGTCATTCTCGACTTTCAAGACCACCAGCCATCGGTAAGAGGATTAGAGTGAAGGGGTTGCAAGGTCCAAGGTTGTAATCTGCCACTCCTAGTACTTCAGAAATGATGAATGTTCCCCTTCAAATATTCAACATTGTGCTTGTGGTCTGAAGTAAAGTGGGTTTAGCAGCAGGAAAGAGAGTGTGTGCATACCAAAAAGGGTTTTCATCGAGAGCAGGTGCTTTTTTATGCTATAATTTATTCATTGATTTTCATTTTTATGGTAATAGATTTTTTTTTTAAGAAAATATAATACTTTTTACTTACTTACATACTGTTGCGGTATGGCCTTTAGAGTTTTAAAGTGTGTTAAATGGTAAATCAGAAGGGTGACAGCATATTTCCCTTCCAGCTCTTTCTGTACATACTGTAGGTTTAATCAGGAATTAGACATTTAATCAGCTCTGAAAGGAAAAAAATTGTAACACTTACACACTTTTCCAGCTTTTGCCTATTTGAGTAAGTACAAGTAGAAGAAAGCAATGGGGTTCAAGGCCTGGAGTCTTGGCATAATAGCATGGAGACCATTACACGTGCCTGCCAGGTAAATAGAAGGATGGATGTAAAATAACGGCTACTCTTCCTTCGTTTTTTATAGCTCAGATTTGTGAACTGTTTTTTATTGTAAATCTCATCTCTAAGTGTCAAAGCAGACATGTCAGCATCCAATCTCCTAATTTGTGCAGTTATATGAGTGTAGTCCACTTATAAATCTATATCTCAGTGTAAGGTTTCTAACTTCTTATCCAAAGGCTTTTTCCTCATGTGTTTATGTTTATACATGAGTTTTGTTGCTATAAGAACATCTATTTAAGGAGGCAGGTGCATAGGAGAGGGACAAACTGATCCAATGTTTGACACAGACTCCTACACACTATCTAACTTGGACAAACTCTATTTATTTGTGATGCTTTGGCGCTAGACTTTCATGAGGCATTTTGCCAGCAAATAAATGTACTTTTGCAAGTTAGACATTGTGGGAGAATGTTTGCAATGTTGGATCAATGTAATGTTTAAACAAAATAATTTGCACCATGTTATAGCTGATATATTGAAGTACTTTTATCTATCTCTTTTATCACTGAAGTAATACAGAAAGACAGTAAATGCAATAATACAACAACAGCAGAAATTGCTAAAAATTTCTTCACATTTCTTCAATGAAATTATTTTCTGTTTGTTTCTTCTGTTCATTTGTTTTCTGTTATATTAAGTTGAACGTTATTGTTATTAGGCCACAAGCTGAATAAAATATGCAATTTCAGGATTTCAATTTGAGAAAAAATTTTAATAATGGCAGAACTTTTATAGCCGTACCTTGATATCTTTAAAACTACACATCACTGAATATTGAAAGGACTTTAAATTTTAATCTAAATAGAGCCTGACTGATTTATTGGCAGGTCGATGCTATTGGACAATGTTAGCTGTCTGCTGGTCTATCAGTATCACCATTTATAACGGCTGATAAATAAAAAATTTTAAAAAAGGGAAAGAAGAGATGGGAGAAACACCCTTCAGCCAAATTATGAGTGTTGCTGTTGCACAGTTTGTCCACCAGAGGGCACTCTGCAACTTCTGTGAAGGCAAGTCTTTCAAAATCAATTAAAAAAAACAACCAGCGTGAATAAATAACCACTCGTAACAAATACTGGAAAATCTGCATATGTTTCATGTGTCTGGAAAAAAAGAAAAAAAAAGAAAACAGAATTGGCCGATATATTGGAATATCAGGTTTTTAAATGACTAAATATCTGTATTCTTTTTAAATAGTCCTATATCAGTCAGGCTCTATTTTTAACCCAGTGATTTACGTGTTTTTGTTTATCTTTTGTCTCTGAAATTTGCATACATGCACCTTCCCCTACCAACATGCAGTATGGTTAGCATTTCTTTGTCATTTAAGCTGTGGTGCTCAGTGTACATGCTGGAGTGGGATAGCTTTCTAAATGAGGTTAAGGAAAGAATTTCAGCTGTAGAGAAGGGCTGCCAGTTATATTCCTGGACAGCCAAGCTATTTTTGAAGATGGAACATGAGATGTTGCCATTAAGCCAACTGTAAAGACATTGTAAAGAAGCCATGATATTGTAGCTGGTTGCAGGCTGGCTTTCACAGTAGTCTGATAGGTATTAACTCTTGGGCCAGTATCTACAGAATAGCTGTTGTTGATTAGTGTAAGTAGTTTTTGTAATATTTTAAGCATCTGTACTTCGTGTCTTGTTTATTTACTTAAAAAAAAAAAGTACTTTAGTGATTCAGATTTTCAGACTGACATTCTGTAGCTTGTCAGTATGAAAAGAAATGCTCTTTTTCAGCCATCAAACTTTATTACCTTTGACTTTGCTTCACAATGAAGCAGGCGTCCTTTCAGCTCACCTGGTGAGTCAGCGATAGAAATAACTTCTTGACATTACAGCATCTTTTGTGAGGCTCCCTCCATCTGTCTGTCTCTGCTGTGCATTGAGCACCTTCCACAGATTGTATCCTGCTTCACCAGTACATAACAGACTTCATCAAAGCCACGCGTTCCTGCTTCCTTTTCACGCCAAATGGATAGACTAGCACTGACTTGGCAGAGATCATGAGTGAAAGAGAGGCTTTAAAACGAGTCTTATGTACAGCAGTTCCAGTTCCATTTATAAAAAGCCTTCTGACAATACTGAGGACTAAGAGGCTAATGAAACAGACTATAAATGGGTCAGGATCTTAGAGAGTGGACCGGAATACATCTTCCTCTCTGAGTAACAGGACTATAGCATCAGCTGAATATGTCTTTATGTAACCATCACATTTATTTAAAGGTTTAGACATCCAGTGAGCAAAATGTTTCATGCTCTTCATGGTATTCTTAGATTTCTCTGCAGCTCTTGGAAGTCTTTCCCCCCTTTTGTTTATAAGTGCAAAGTGTGGTGCATGTATTCAGTCATCGGTTTATATAGCAAAGCTTCCATCACAGCAAATAATCTAAACCAAATGACAAATGACTAGGAAGCTTAATACCAGTAGGGGTACTTACTGCAAGAGGTACTAGAAGGGATTTTTTTATGTCTATATATTTTAAAATGATCAACCACGCATAATTCTTAAAGAATAAAAAGGGTAATTAGTCTACTGAAGTTAAACTAAACCATGTTTTATATTCAATAGTCCCATTTTAAACCCTGTCATAGCGGTTAGCTGTCATAACCTGTCACTGACATTAAACTTCACAGATGGCGAACAAACACAAATAAATGTTCCACAGCTGGCTGTGAAACCACTTTCAGAAATTTGACGACAGACAAAAATTAAGGAAATGAATTTGTGTAGCAGCAATACAGCCAAAAATCACGCACAAAGAGCTGGACCACGACGCTGATCAGACACATCAAAAACAAGCACAATATCGCCCTTCGGTCTTTGTCAAAATACTGGTTTGAAATGTAGGAAGTGTTTTCCAGTTACAAGCTTGGTATTTAATAAAAGTGTTTCTAAAGTATTGCGATTCTTAATATGGTCATTTTATTTTCCACCAAGAACAAAATAATATTTTTGCATTGCTCGTCATGTAATTAGTTAAAAAAAACTTTATAAAGGGGTGTGTGATGGGGGGGGGATGATTGAGAACCATATTTACTATTACAGTTTGTTTGTTCCATGAAACCAAGCCAATGCAGAAGTCTGATTCTGGCTCTGGTTGTTTCTGTGGCACTCAGCTAACTGGCATTTTATTTCTTCTGAAGATGAAAATTAAAATTTTATAGTTTGATTTTCTTAAAAAAAAAAAAAGTCAAGGAATTTTCCACAATCACTCAGCACAGCATTATTTAGCAAAAATGATAAAAATAATGATGCAATTTATTTGGAGCTACTAAGTGACTACTCACTTGTTGCTTCAGTATGCTCAATTATGCCTTTTACCTCTTAGCAAGAAGATCTCTGTGAAGACAGAGAAGGGGCAGGAGGTGGTTAAACTGAGCCCACTACCCAAGAGAGCCAAACGCACTTACCTGGCGATGGACAAGGACAAAGAAGTTATCGGCTATGTTGTTCCAGTGTTTAGAGCCAAGTGAGTAGGCAGTCTGAGTTTATGGATATTTCTTGGCAAGTAATCAATACAGTTTCTGACATTCATAGTGTGCTTTGAGGATTTGTCTCTGTTCTCATGTCTTGGTTGGTTTGTATTGTTCTAGTCATGATGTAGTTCGGGGTTTAATGGAGGCCCAGGAGGAGGAGGTCACAGAGGAGGGCATCAACTATGTGGCCATGAGGAACCTGTTTGTCAGGGAGGCCAGGGAGGCCATGGAGGTGAAAGTGGAGAAGAAAACCAGGTCAAAGCATGTCAGGGAATCTGCTGAACGCCTGGAAATGAGCAGGACGGTAAACCCTTTCCATAGCTTTGCGAATGCAAAGGTTTAACCGTTTTCACATGAACCATACATCCACTGATGGGCTTCATATCACACCCTCACACTATAGATGGAGGAATGGTCGGAGTTCCGTAAGAAAATGAACCCAGACAGCCTGACACACTGCCCAGAGTTCATTGTCAAGCCCCGTGGACAGACTGTTTGGGAGGGCAAGGATGTCAAGCTGCACTGCACCTTGGCTGGATGGCCCAAACCCAGGATTGCCTGGTACGTTCCAAGTTTATAAGTTCCCTTCTTTTCTGAGTCACAAAAAAAGAGGCTGATGAAAACAGTCAGTCATGCGTGTGTCAAAGAAAGGTTTCCATCCAACACGTCATCGCTCGTCAGCCGAGTTTATTTTCCACAGTTGCCACATAAACACCTACATGCGCCATGGCAATTAAAACTCTGAAGACAAGAATGAAAATAAACAAGTTGTCTTTCTTCTGCTTTTAAGGTATAAAAACAATGTCCTCATCGATGCCAAAGCCCACCCCGAGAAGTACACAGCTGAGAGCAATTACAACATGCACTCCCTGGAGATTAAGAAGTAGGTAATCATTCAGCTGGCCTCCGAATTAACAGCACACACCCAAGATGCACGGCATTAATGTTTTATTTTTTTTGCAGTGCTGAATCTATTTGTGACGTTAATATTTAATCGTGCGCCAACATTTTGTTTCCAGCTGTGATTTCTTCGACACTGCTAAGTATCATGTCTCTGCCCTCAATGTGAAAGGGGAAGCTTCTGCTGTGGCCTCTGTGGTTGTGAAAAGTAGGTAACTCGTTTAATGTTCTTTTCCACATGTCCCTCTCTGCAGCAGCTCCAGTCGATTTCAGTTAGCGGTCAAAGTTCAAAGTAGAGGTTTAAAACACAGCAGTGTCCTACAGTTGTGCCCTGAGTATGTTTCAGGAGACAAATCCCTTCAAAGGCACAGACCACAGGAAGGTCTTAAAGCTCATTCACAAGCGTCAAAGGGGCATTTCACCCCTCTGGTCTGTAGATCTATTTTTTCATCTATACTTTTGTGTTGAGTTGCCCAGTTTTGGAGCGATCCACCAAAAAGATGTCTGCCTTCTCCTGAGTGTAAAGATAGTAACCAACACTTTCTGAAGAGCCAAAAATCACATTTGAATTCAGCAGCAGTGTTGTTTCCCAGTAGTCTGCTGCTCAAAATCTACAAACCTCGTCAGGGGAAGTTTTAAACAGCCGCTATTTTCTTTCCACCAAACTACACATGCCAACCATAACACTGAAAAGTTAAGTGCACATCTACCCATGACTAGAGGGTCATGAGAGGAAACATTAATGTTGTCCCTCTTCGACTGAGCTGTAATGTTAGCTAGCTGCACACGTCTTTTGTTGAGCAGGTATTGACAGGATAATGGCTCTCACCATGGTTCACTAGAGACCCAAAGCCTAAGTAATGGCTCTGTAACCCTTTCCAGAGACACAGATGTCAGTGGTGTTGCTTTTTGAGATCTTTTAGCCTACTTCACTTTGTCAGACAGGTTTATTGAAGTGATTTCTTGATTAAACAAGTCTCTAATGTAATTGATCTCAGCTTTTCAAAAATGTGGCTTATCAGTTAATTCATGATGTAACAAGGTCCAGGGAGGAGGGGGGAAGTTACTTTTTCACACAGGGCCAGGTAGGCTTGGATACTTTTTTTCACCTCATGAATGAAAGCATCTTTAAAAAAAAAAAATATTTATTTATTTTTTGTATTTACTCAGGTAATCTTTGTCTAATATTAAAATGTATTTGATGATCTGAAACAAATACTTTTCACAGCATTGTAGATGTATATAAATTATATCTGTCTGATTCTATAGTTCTAGAAGTCAGAGGTTTGAAAATTTAAAATTTGATTTTGGATTTCAAATTTCCCTTTTACAGGTTTTAATAACTTGTGTTGTATAATATTTCTCCATAGGGTTCCAAGAGGGTGTTGAACCAGGTCCACTCGATCCTAAACCACGTGAGATCACCTTATATATTATAAACAAACATTTTTTTTTTAAATTGTATAAAGTAAAGTAGCTCTAACCACACATTTCCATTCAGTATCAGTTTTATTTTAGCTTCTTTAAGAATTGTTTTTATTAGAGATGGTAAATTTAGCTATTTTTGATTAAAGTCAACATCAGTTAAAGCGTAACATATTTTCAAGTAAGCGTTAGTGGAGTTCAAAAAGAAAACTGCAAGGAAGTTGAATATTGGACAATTGAATAAAAATGTCTGCTTCGTGTGAACCTTTAATGCTCAGATCTTTTTCTGTGTCTGTAGATGGTTTTAGCCCTGAGCATGGTGTCACCTTTGAAACCACCATTATTGACAAATTTGAAGTGGCTTTTGGCTCTGAAGGGGAGACAATGAGCCTGGGCTGCACTGTTATCATTTATCCCACTGTGAAAAAATACCAGCCTGAAGTCATGTGGTACAGAAACTGTAAGTACAAGAACGAAATGGAAATAGTGCGTTACTGTTATTAAGGTATCATTCCTTGGTTAATTTCCTGTCTCATCAGCTGTCCCATTGAAGCCCTCTAAGTGGGTGCACACTCACTGGTCTGGGGAACGTGCCGTACTCACTCTTGTCCACCTTAACAAAGAAGACGAGGGCATGTACACCCTGCGCGTCAACACCAAATCTGGCTATGATACCTACGCTGCCTACGTGTTTGTCAGAGGTAAAGTGCCTAAAACCTTCATCTACAGGTTACTTTATTGCAAAAGCAGTGACTTTTAGTTTTGTTTTAACCCAAACTGTGAAAACCTATCGAATCGTAACTCTTAAAGTGTGCCAGTGTTATGTCCAAACTGCAGATCATATTATAGATGCGGCGGGGAGCTGCTCAGTTCTGCTGTGTCTTTAAGTGAGGTGTTTGGTTCCCTCTGAGAATTTTTGTATCTATATATACTTATATGTGTGTGAGAAAACCAGCTACAGAGACTGTTTTCTGGAAATCCCTCATAAAGATTAAAAATATAGTAATTTAGTGATATAAATGTATCTTAGTTGCAGTCCTGCCACTCATACTGTAAACAAGTGGGTCAGAAAATGGAAACTGAATATGTAATAGAGATCAGCTTGATTTAAAAACAGCACCACTTACAAGTAAGTGTGTGTGTGTGTGTGTGTGTGTGTCACTATGCCAGATGCTGATGTAGAGGTTGAGGGGGTTCCCGTAGCCCCCCTGGATGTGCGCTGTCATGATGCCAACAAGGACTATGTTGTGGTAACGTGGAAGCAGCCAGCGGTGGAGGGCAGCAGCTCCATCCTGGGGTACTACATTGACAGGTGGGTCAGCATCCTCTCTCATATTTTACAGCATTTTGCTACCATTTTATAAAAAACTGCAAAAAACAAAAATAGGCCATATGATACTGTGTACAGCATATGCAGTGAAACTGGTTTAATTTTTGATGTTTCTGTGTTGAAAATCCAAATTAACAACTGGTTTATAGCATTCACTAATCTAATTGTTTCCAGGTGTGAGGTGGGCACCCATCACTGGGCTCAGTGTAATGACGTCCCAGTCAAGTACGCCCGCTTCCCTGTCACAGGACTGGTGGAGGGGCGTTCTTACGTGTTTAGGGTGCGTGCCGTGAACAAGGCCGGAGTCAGCCGTCCATCCCGCGTCTCTGAGGCCGTGGTTGCCATGGATCCCTCTGACAGAGCACGCCTCAGAGGTGAGACACAGACTCATCACCTGCTGACACACTTCAGCCATGTAAACAAATGAACCTTTTTTTTTTTTAAAAAAATCGATTTAATTTATTTTTCCAAACAGCTGGGCCCTCGGCTCCTTGGACTGGAATGATCAAGTTCACAGAGGAGGATCCGACAGGTACGGCACCTTTTTGCTGTCTTAATAATGATAATTTCATAGCATTTTAATCTCTAGTTATCGCAACACTTTACAAAAAGGTTTGAAAAAAAGCTATCGAACCTCAATATCTTTCTCATTTTGACCAAACAGGTCTAATATATGGGGACAGAATGAGTCAGAGCTGCACTCCTCCTCCTATTATCCACATCCCACCCAGCTGCTTGCACATCTCTTAGGTTTACAGTAACAGTCAAGCATCTCTCCTACTCTGATTTTAGACATTTTCTCATATGGATCAATCACATATGAGATGTGGGCTCTTTTTCTTTGATTTTAACCGCTATAGCCATCACACAGTTTCCTGATTGATGCCCGTCTCATTAATCAAGAGGAGCTGTAAGCCATTTTTTATTCATGTTTAAAGGGTCGAATGTGTTATTTTTAATCAGAAATTTGAACTTCATAGAAAAATTCAGAGTTTTCAAAATCAGGAACTTGCATGTGCCTGATTTTGAAAACTGCCGCCCCAGTATTTATAATAAGTTAGGTTAGGATATTTCTTGTATTGGTTTATTATTGTCCTTCAAGACTTCTTAGTTCTTTTCCCAAATGTTTTTAAACAGTTGCTTCATTCCTGTAAATTTCAGACTCGTTACTGTAGGAATTAACGACCTCATATATCCAATCAGTCAAACATCAGCATCAGATACCTGGTCAGTCTTATAACTTTAGACTATGTTTAATTCATGCAAAGTTTACATAGTAAAATACTGTTTGTACTGAGAGAACAATCTGCACAGATCATGTGGTTTTGTTATTAGCACTCCAGTTTGGTGTCAGTACAGTCACTTCAGCACATCACTTCAGTTGCAGTTGTTGCCTCCAAATGATGAGTATCTTCTTGTCTCTTCAGTTGGTGTCGTCCCAGGCGAACCAACTGATGTTGTGGTTACCGAGGCAACTAAAAGTTATGTGGTACTTGCCTGGAAGCCTCCAGCCCAGAGGGGTCATGAAGGAGTCATGTATTACATTGAGAAGGTGAGAAAAACATTGAAAACTGTCCCATAGAAACATATGATGCATGATTTTAGCCATATGAGTCAAACTACTGTACTTAGAAGAAGAATCAGAGTATATTGTTTGTTATATTTAACATCATTATGGCAAATAAAACAAAGTTTCTAATCACTTAATTAAGTCTTAACTGTTCTCCTTTGAAGCTCTTAAACTATTTACTGCTGATGACTACAACAATATAACATATAAATGTGGGGAGTCAACATATTTTGCAGAGACAATGCAAAATGAAAGCATCACAGTAAATACACCAGTTTAAAAATACTCATTTCTAATTGATTTCCTTTGGTCATACAGTGCATTATCTATTAACACAAACAATAAGACAAAAGAAAACCGAAAGCAAAATGATGTTTATATTTTACCTGAATTCCCCATAATTTTTTTTCTAAACAAATACAATGACAAAGACCTACAGACTTACTATTGGACTAGTGATATGTGAAAGCAAGCATATGGAGACAATCATACCTCACCTGTTTCATACAGTCAAATTTCATATCTGTTTCAGTCTCTAACATTTCCCTGGCTCTTTGTCAACTGCAGCGTATTTCTGGCACTGACACCTGGCAGAGGGTGAACACTGGTATGCCAGTCAAGTCTCCACGCTTTGCCCTGTTTGACCTGGCGGAGGGTAAATCTTACAGCTTCCGTGTACGCTGCTGCAACTCTGCTGGCGTGGGTGAATCCTCTGAATCCACAGCAGAAATCATAGTTGGAGATAAACTGGGTGAGGTGGCAAACCAAGTGTGTCAAAACTAATGCTGCATATAAAAAGACCTGCTCAGGACTGAATAATAGCAGCTAAAATCACAATGTCACTGGTTTATTTTACAGTCTACTGCTGTGGCTTTCTGAATTATAGGATGCTCTGTGTTTTCCTTTTCCTCTAACAGACCTGCCATCGGCTCCAGGCAACCCAGTTGCCACCAGGAACACTGACATGTCTGTGGTGGTTTCCTGGGGGGCCTCAAAGGATGTGAAACACTTGGTGGGCTACTATATTGAATGCAGTGTGGTGGGCACAGATGTCTGGATGCCTTGCAACAATAAGCCTGTCAAGCAGACCAGGTGGGCAGGTGTAAAGGTGCAATTAATGCATGCTCTAACATGTGGAGGATACTGACTTTGCCATGTAAATATGTCATGCTTTTATGTCTTGTTTATAATGCTTCCACAGGAGGATAAGTAGCAGCTAAGTGCTGCTAATCAAATGCACTTGATTAACTGATCATCAGAAAGTGTAACCACCTCTATAAAAGCAAAAGTTTTGCCAATTTACTGAACTGAAGCATTCAGGTGTGTGTTAAGACAGTGCTACAATCTTTACAGGAGTGGACATCCAGCACGTTCACCCCGGAGCTACATCTCAAACCCTACATGTCTAACTTTGTAAATTAAACGTTAAAGTTTATGACAGTATCATTAGAAAAAGAATGAGTAAGTATGGTTTGTTTGAAAGGGTTGCAAGCCTCTTCTCTCCAAAAAGAACACAGCAGCATGGCTTAGGTTTGTTGCATCTGAACAAACCACAAGACTTTGTAGAACAGTCTCCTTTGGACTGATGAACCTAAGTGGAGATGTTTGACCATAAATGCAGAGCTCCACATCTGGAGAAAACCAAGCACATCATGCCAGCACAAATGAATTATCCCAACTGTTTATATGTTGGAGGGATGATGATTTGAGCTTGATTTGTACCCACAGACCTGGAAACCTTGTAGTCACTGAGTAAAAGCTTGGCTGAAATTGAGTCATGCAACAGGATGATCCCAGTGGTAAATAAAGAATCAAGGTGTTGCAATGGCCGAGTCAAAGTACAGACCTCAACCTGAGTGAAGTGATGTGGCAGGACCTTCAGAGAGCTGTTTATAAACGAATGCTTTGATGAGCTGAAGCAATGCTGTAAAGAAGAATCAACACAGTGAGAGACTGATAAAGGGGGCAGCACGGTGGTTAGCACTGTTGCCTCACAGCAAGAAGGTCCTAAGTCTGAGTATTTAAAAAAGCAGTTTAACTTGAATGGCTCAAAGTATGTTGTATCAAGAGCAACACTTTTGTGATATTACAAAATATCCCACCTATTGACTAATACTAATGCTGTCATAGATTGTTCATAGAAGTGAGTGAAATGCTGATAATCTCTTTATTCTGTTCAGGTTCGTGTGTCATGGCCTGACTACTGGTGCGAACTACGTCTTTAGGGTGAAGGCAGTAAATGCTGCTGGATACAGTCAGAACTCCCCCAATTCTGATGCTGTAGTTGTACAGGCTGCCATCTGTAAGTGTCATAATTCATTCCCATTGTTCACTTTGCCCGCAGTATTCAATTCCATCCTCTCAGCAGTGATACATTTCATTTCCCCTTCCCCCCCCCCCTTATCTGTGTATAATCTTTCACCACTCCTAACTCAAAATCTTTTATATGTTTTTTTTATTTACTTGCTGAGATTTTATTCTCATACAGTTACTCTACCAGATAACTGCCTATAAATCTCATGTGTTAATAAATTATGTCTTGATGCATGCTCAATAATCCAGGTAAGAAAATCCCAGAAAGTTGATTCTGTCCATCCGAACGCAGCGTTTTCAATGGGAAAAACATTTCATCACTTATCCAAATGACTCAGCTGACTGTAGATTTCCCCAACCTTATAAACAGTAGATTTGCATAATGACCAAAACTAGCACTGTTATCTAAAAACAGGCCATAAGCTCAGTTTCATGATCTGTTATGACCATTGCTCAGTGGCCATGAGTACTGTTCAGAGAGTTGGGGAATGGCTGCAATGACAGCACTACAAGATGCTGAAAAATGTACTCTTGGGGAAACCGGCAAGTTAGCTGAGACTGAAGAAGTCACTTGGATGAGTTATTAAAGGTTATGAATTAAATATGTTCATAAAAGTGCAGTTTGATAACTTGCACGTGCCTGCATGACAGTCTCATTGCTAACACTATATTTGGTAACTTTCCCATCCTTTCATTTTTTTCATTTACTTATTTTTTTGTGGCTTGGTTAAACCAGTCAGGTCATGTTTTACAGTGCTTTTACTTTATGTGAATGGTTTGATTTCTGCATATAAGTTTAATTTTGCTTGAGTTCTGCTGTTTGATAACTCTAGGGGTGCCTCTTAGTGCCTGGCCAAGATGAAGGCTAAAATATTGTGTTCTTAAAGAGCATGATCCTAATGAGTCCTGGCTTTGAAGATTTTCTTAGTGTGAAAGTTTAAAAGTTACTTGCGTTTAGTGTAAGTATTTTTTTTGTCCATTATTGTGACACTAAATAACAAATGTGTGATTCTTGTGTGTGTAAGGCAGCGGCATGTATGATGTTCAGCTGTAGCCGTCGCAGCCGACATGATATTTTAACACTGATTACCACTAACATCTGTATGACACTTGGCTAATGCTGGTCTGTATGAAATTGTGTGCAATTATTAATTTTCCATGTAATAATTTGGGTTTTAATATTTCAGTGTTATCTGTTTTGACTCACTTATTCACATTTTTTCTCACAATTAAAGCTGACTGGCCTGTTTACTCTCATGACAGCCGTACCTGGTAAGCCCACCGGTGTGACCCTGCTGGAGGCCTTCAAGGACTACATGGTCCTGGGCTGGAACGCACCTGTTAACAATGGAGGAGCTGACATCAGGGGCTATTTTGTGGACTACAGAACTGTAAAAGGAGGTGTTGCTGGAAAATGGCATGAAATGAACCACCAGGCACTGACTACAACTTCCTATAAAGTAAGTTCCAGTTCCTTCAGGCTCACATCCATAATTCCCTGTGTTATCACTGCACATAATGAAGCTGTCAGGCACTTTTTAGTCTCTAACTATTTGCATTTTTTTCTTTTAGGCGGAGAACCTGAAGGAGAGGGTCTGTTATCAGTTTCAAGTCCGAGCAGTGAACATGGCCGGTGTGAGTAAACCCTCTCTGCCCAGTGCACCTCTGGAGTGCAAAGAGTGGACCATTACTGTCCCAGGTATCACTGACTATATGTTCACCGAAACACAGAAAACTGAGCTGGTACATATTAGTAATGGAGTGGTTAAACCAATAACTGACTTTCTACTAAAAGGAAAAACTTTAATCATGTGAGGGGGTTACTAAGAGTTCAAGCATTTTTTCATCAGTGACCTGACCAAGAATACTATTTATAAATAAATCACACAAGTACAGCTGTCACACAATACAATTAAGTAAAAAAAAAAAAATCCATATCATATGCTACAAGATATCAAGGAAAATATAGTTACATTTTCTAGGTAATTTCAGTGTAATTTTAAGAACAACCACACTGATTAAAAGTACTATTCTCTTGATCAAGCAGAAATGCTTATCTGGCATGATCTTTTTTTTTTAGTTGTGCTATGTCCCATGTTTAAAGGGATACTACTGAGTATATTGTCAGTTTTGGAGTATTGGAGTACACAAAACTTTAAGATATCATCTTTGACTCTAGAAAAATGTTATAGAGCTTTTTAACCCTTAAATTACATATTATATGTCAAAAATACTCAAAAAATTAAATTGATAAATAAAACTATTGTTATTTGTGGTGATACAAGACAGAGACTGATGCAAAATTGCTTAGACAAGAGTCAGTTAAATCACTTTATATTGGAAACAATCTCTGTGTCAGTTCTCAGCATCATCATTTGGTGCTAGGCCAAATTTTTGTCTCTATAATTAGACCTTAGAAAAGAAAAAACAATCCAAAATTATCCCCCGATATTAATTATTTAAACACTTTTATCCTTCAAGGTGCTCCTGTTGGTCTTCATGTGCTGGAGGTCCGTGACTCCTCTGTGGTGGTCCTGTGGGAACCACCGGTGTTTGATGGTCGCTCTCCTGTCAATGGCTACTACTTGGACATCAAGGAGGCCTCTGCTGGTGAGGAATGCTGGAAAGGTGTTCATGAAAAGGTCAACAAGATGAAATACATGAAGGTGAGGAAGATGCATATAATGCAGTTTGAACAAAATTGGTTCATTAATATCTTAATGTTGAATACGTATGTGAAATAATAGTTTTAACAGTTGGTGGTTGGACTTTCTCTTACCCCGGCTTGTCATGTGCTAAACCAGGTGACTGGACTGAAGGGTGGTGCATCCTATGTGTTCCACGTGCGTGCTCAAAATCTTGCTGGAGTTGGAAAGCCCTCTGCAGTCTTAGGTCCAATCCTGGCCCAGACTCGCCCTGGTAAGTGAGATTGTTATATAACTGACACAGCCAGTCACAGAGTGTTCCTACCCAGTCTTAAAAAATGTGGAAAATTTGTCCTCACACATGACTTCACTTTTTTTTTCTTTTTTCGCAGCTCTACACTGACAGCCAGGCTTTTTATTTTGATGATTTACTCCTTTAATGACTAAAATTCTGAGTCTGAGAACTGAAAACGGTAATATTGGGATCCTCTCACCATTTAATGTCTCTCTCTCTTAGGCACCAAAGAGATTTACGTGGATGTTGATGATGACGGTGTGATTTCCATGGTCTTTGAGTGCTCTGAGATGATGGAGGGCTCTGAGTTTGTTTGGTCCAAGAACTACAAAGAAATCACAGACACCTCTCGCCTGACTATTATCAGTGAACGGGGCAAGTAAGTACGCATTATGCATCACTAATGTTCACTACCAACATTTTCCCCCAGCATTAGAATCCATGTCACCAGATGATATCAGCTAAAAAAAAGAAAAAATGTCTCCACTCTCCTCCCTTTCTGTGTCATCATCCGCAGATCCAGAGCTATCTTCAACAGTCCCTCTCTGGAGGATCTGGGCACGTTCTCCTGTGTAGTCACCAACACTGATGGCATTTCCTCCAGCTACACACTCACTGAGGAGGGTGAGACGCCCTTTGAAGGCCGTCTCAGATTACTTGGTGCAGTACTTCTGTCGGTTTACAGAGGTCATGACATTCATCCATTTTGTTGTTGTTTTCTTAATTGACAGGTCTCAAGCGTCTTCTGGACATCAGCCATGACCACAAGTTCCCTGGTGAATATTGGCACAAAGCACAGATGTTACTAAGACCAGAATTTCAGTTTTATTTAGTAAAAAATGTAGATGTTGGTTTAAATATGGTTTGAAAATGATTTCTTTTCTCAAAAAAATGCAGCCTACAAGCCTGTTTTTAACTCTGACTTTGCTAATACCCAGCCATTGTGACTTCATGCCCTACATGTATACCTACATGCAATCCTAAAAAACAGAAGTTGTTCTGCAAGAGCTTTAATAAATGTGGTGCTCTTTAGTTATTCCCTTTAAGAACGAAATGGCTATGGAGCTGCTCGAGAAGGGTCGTGTGCGATTCTGGACTCAGTTGGAAAAATGCACTTCTGACTGCCAAGTGGAGTATGTCTTCAATGATGTTATCGTTTCTCAGGGAAAGGTAGGAATAATGGTGCAATTTCATTAGTTTGTCACCCCCCCCAGTTGAACTTAACCTTCCTGCTGATGCTTTAGAGGTTTTCTCTTTGCCTCACTGCTTTCAGAAATACACAATGAACTTCGACAAGTCCACCGGTATTATTGAAATGTTCATGGACTCTTTGGAAGTCACAGATGAGGGGACGTTCACCTTTAACCTGGTGGATGGCAAAGCTAAGGGTACAACCAGTTTGGTCCTAATTGGAGATGGTAAGCAGCTTTAATGGCTAATACGATTTTGATACAATGGCCACCTGGATTAGCCTAATTTATAACTTTAAGGACAGACAAAATGACATAAAAGTACTAAGAAGTTGAGATGAAGTTAAGAGAACAGCATGAAAATGAAGGATGTAAAAATACACAATGCAAATGTCAATGTAAATATAGACATCTCCCAGTCTGCCAGGTGTATTGCCAGTACTGCAGTTTAATTATGTATCCATTGAGGGGCAGCAGAAGGCAACGTTTACTTACAGTTGTCCCTTCTCATTTTGTTATGGCATGGATTTTCTAATACACTTGTGAGTGAATGATGGGAAAAATAAGGGTTTAATCTGTTTTTTAACATTTAAGTTTCTCTTTTTCCAGAATTCAGGGAGCTTCAAAAGAAGTCAGAATTTGCAAGGGCAGAATGGGTCAGGAAACAAGGTAAGAAATCTAACGCTTCTATCACGTAAGCCTAATGATAATTAAACAAATCATTTTTTTGTGTAATCATTCAATTTATTTTCAGGTCCTCACTTTGTCGAGTACCTTGACTTCACTGTTACACTAGAATGTGATGTAGTGCTGAAATGCAAGGTAATAGAAACAAATGTGAATAATTACAGCGCTGTTGATATTTCTTCAAAGACGGAGCACGTAGGTGAAGCAACTTCTTCCCGTCCCTCTCTTTGTTTCATAGATCGGAAATGTCAGACCAGAGACTGAGATCACTTGGTCTAAGGACTGCATTGAGATTGCAGAGGATGATGAGGATGCTAAGAAAATCGAGAGACAGGATGGCGAGCTGACCTTTAATATCGGAAAGGTGAGCCATTAGATGGAGGCCGTACGTTGCGAGGAGTTGTGTGCTTATGAGTACAGAGCTAAAAGCGGTGCTGATGCAGCTGTGCTGCCATTCTACAGCCTTACTAGCTGCTGTGCGTTCTACCAGCCCTCTCTGACACATACATTCATAAATGATGAAACACTATGGAAAATATTCACCTTCCCAGGTTGTAGTAGAGTGCTGGAGTCAGCACATTAGCGTGTTCCCAGTGGGGATCTGAATAGATGCAGTGGGTACTGAAATTGCTACAATTAACTGTTACTCTGAATTTTCATACTTGGGGACTCGGCGATCGTGTTTATGCCCACGTAATGCCATTGTACATGTCATGTGCTTTTAACTCATTCATTTCATTCTAACAATAATCAATATAACTTCTCTGGCCACCTTACATGTACAAAAAAGAAAAGAAAAAAACTCTTTTTGATAGAATTTTGATCTGGTTTGTCACTAAGGGCCCAGTGCCAGGGAAGCTACATTGATATTTCATTGAGACTGTGTAAGCATTACTCATTAGAAGAGGGTCGGTGTCATTGCACGAGCTCCTGTCAGCTGCATTTGCAATAACTGGCTTATCTGTCTAATTCACAGTGGGTTATTAAGCAAGAGAAAAAGAACGAAAAAAAGAGAAAACCACCTGCAGAGGACGTTCCCCCACCACCAAGACCTAAAGTCTGGACATAATCTTTCTGCCATAAGTTGACACCTGATTTCTCCATGTGTCCTCCTTGTCTTCCCTTATCCATGTTTTTCTCTGTCCATTCCATGTTTTGCCTTTAACGCCTGCAGCATCATGGGCGGGAGAAAAGCTTGCCTTTTCGGTTTACTTGGTCCCTGTCTGGCTATTTGACTGTCTTTTATCTGTCCCAAAAATAATATTGCACTCCCCTCACTTTGAGGTTAAGGGGATTTCATTATTGCTTCAAAGATACTTATGTGAATTTTAATTTGAATCTTAGATCTCCAAGCATGATGCGGGTGTTTACGAGGTCTTCCTGAGGGATGAGAGAGGCAAAGATAAGAGCACCTTCAATCTGACAGATGCAGGTAGTCTCCCTCATAAATTTTAGGAGCTGAAAATCAAGTGGAAAAGTGGAAATAAGTTCTGCGGAAAAGAAAAAGTAATATCAGTGAATGTGACATTAATTGCTGTCGTCATCCTTTTCCCCAGGATACCAAGCTGTAATGAATGAGCTGTTCAGGGTTATTGGTGAGTCATTAAAATTCACACTTACCAGGCAGTAATGAAGCACAACACATAGACCACGCACTAAAGAGGCCCACAGAAAGAAGCAGACTGTGCCTATTCAAAGTATTTTTCCTGAGAACGAACAATTAACATCTAAATATTTCATGCTTTATTGCATACCATTATCCGATATTAGCTCCAAGAGATGCAAATAAGTGCCTGTCTTTGCTCTTTTCTCCCTCCAGCTAACTCTTCCAGCGAAATCAAAGTTCTCAGTACCGAGCATGGCATCGTCCTCTACTCCATGGTCACATATTACCATGAGGACCTGCGTGTTGGTTGGCTCCACAAGTATGTGAAACTGACCTGGTTTGCAATCTTTTTTTTATTTCAAGACTCATTCACTTGTGAAATACACAAAGCAATACTATCATGAAACTACATTTAAAAAGAATGCAGCCGATAACAGTCTTTGACCTTGACTCTCAGAGGTGTCCAATTAGATTGATATCATACTGTTATCGACACTGTGCAAAATGATCTGACCAGCATTGTAAAATGTTGCTTATAACCTACAGTCTGTACATGTAATTATGAGGTAAACCTCTTAGTGCATGACAAATGCACGTGTAAATGATTCAAGTTAATCCAAAAAACAACATTTTTATCTGCAGAAATTTTGTTGGTTACTTTTACATAAAGACAAAAGAAGTCATTAAAAAAACAGGCAAAACAACCTCAAAACATAAACACAGTTTGAAACAGACAACAGATGTTTGAATGGATGTTTTTTTTTTTTTTTTTTAAAGAACGATCTGTGCGGTAAAGTCTCTATTTGAGGAGGACTGAAAAAGGTTAGGACGTGGTTAAATGGTTGGTTTTGTGTAACCCATTGGTTACAGAAAGTCCATTATGAAGCCTCAAGCTGAATGTTCTCGCCATCACCATCTTGGTGTTTTGAATGAATGCCACAAGTGAGGGTTGAATCACTTATTGTCATTACAGCTTATAATGAATAATCCTCCTGACTCTTAGAATGACCAGAATTTAAAAATTGAACTATTCAGTTTGAACTCGATCCATTTTCCTTCGTTTATTCAACTCAGGGTCACAGGGTGGCTGGAGCTTGTCCCAGCTGTTGTTGGACAAGAGGCAGGGTACCCATGGATGGGTCACCAATCTGTTGCAGAGCTAAAATAGAGACTGTCAACCATTCACACCTATGGGCAATTTTAGAATCACTCATGTATGTTTCTGGACTGTGGGAGGAAGGCAGAGTACCCAGAGAAAATAATGAAAGGCCACAGACTGGATTCAAACCCAGGACCTTCTTGCTGTGAGGTGCCAGTACTAACTACTGTGCTGCCCTTCAGGCTTAAGTGGAACTAGCAGATTGAGCCTGTACAGTACAACTGTCCGTCCATAACCACAAGGGTCGCCCCCTGCTGGCTATTAAAAAGAATGGATTTTAAAAGCACTTCCACGGTTGGCTTTGGTTTTCAGACCCAGCAACCACATCCATCTTTTATACTGTCCATAATCCTCACTGGGGGAAGTGATGCAGAAGTAGCTGCAAGACAGCCATAACAAGACCCGGCTGAATTCTCTAAATCCTTAGGAAAGGTGCTCCAGTGCTTCCTTCATTAAGTCCTTTTGTGTGAGATACTGTGGAGAATCCTGCATGAAAGGAAAGAAGATAAATCTGTCTCACAGTTCAGCTGTGTGTTTTTTCTTTTATTAGAGGCTCAAGGACAGCCAGCTGATATTGCAGAGATGTATTTCCATATCTGAAAATTGTTATAGAAGGGTGTATATGAAACGTTGTGAGATTAGAATTTGAGAATTGGATGACTGCTGTAACATGGATTTACCTGTTTTACTTGATGTTAATTGATGTTGATTGTATGCTTATCTGCAACTCCTCAACTATTATTTCTGCCCCAGAACAAAGTCATATTATTGAATTTTCATAACAAATGTAACCACACTGACCAGTCAAATAAGCACCGCAAGTACCACTTTATCGACACCATGTCACGTTTCAAAAATGTTAATTTGATTTAAATATTGTTTCAATTAAAACCTGTAAAGTTTGGATAACATAGCATCCATACCATAGTTAGCTAAGTCGTTTACATTTAGCTCAATAATTATTTATAATTTCAGCTATTTCAACTAATTTCTCTGTATTACCTTTTAATCTAGCCATCCATATATATCTTTTCCAGTATTCAGCCAAATATTGTAACAGTTGAATTCATTATGTTCATAAAACTCTTTAATGCTTCTCTGCTTTTTTGTACCATAGTTGCCATTACTGCTTGTGTAAAATATCACAATGGTAGTCACGGTACTGCTTTTTGTATAAGACTGTCAAAGCTCATGTGTATACTATGGCAACAGTCTTTGCATATCTGAGACCAAATAGACCTGCAGTGCATAACATGAGGTAATATTGTGCCATTCATAAATCAGATTGAAAATGAAACAGTAAAAAAATGTCTAAAACTGCCAGCTCAGTTATATATATATATATATATATATATATGGGGGTAAAATCTTACCTTAAAAAAAAACAGGGATTATTATGCAAGATTGAAGTGTCTGCTGCAAGTATTGCTCCGTACTTGAGTCATACTCCTTGGTGTGCTGGACTGTATATATTTATCATTTCAGTAAATTAGGAGTCGGGCATTATTTGATGTCTGTGTTCTTGATTCCTTCACCAGAGACGGCAAAATTGCTGCTTCAGAGAGAGTTAAGTCCGGAGTCACAGGAGACCAGCTTTGGCTTAAGATCAATGAGCCTACTGAGAAGGATAAGGGCAAATACAGCATGGACATCTTTGATGGCAAGGACGGTGTAAAGAGAGCCTTTGATCTGACTGGCCAGGGTGAGTAAAAGTTTTAAAGTCAAAAGGAGCAAGATACTTCAGGTGCAGAAAGAACTAGATCCTGTTAACTTTGTCTATCTTTTGTGCTTATGTAACCAAATTATAATTGGGGATTTGTCCTGGTGCAGCATGGGAAGACGCATTTGAAGAATTCCAAAGGCTCAAGTAAGTAAACAAACTCATCTGACTCCATCCTTCTTTTGTGTAATTCAGCTTTTCTGTCTGAAGAGGATGTTTACAGAAATAAATAGCAGCAACCATCACAAACTCAAAATAGACATGAGGGCCCTTTTGGATGCACTCAAAATACATTTGCCGGTGGTGTACAGCTTAGGAATAACTATGAGACCATTTTAGAAAGCTTCTGACAATGTCTGTGTCCTTCCTTCCTCCCTTAGAGCTGCAGCAATCGCTGAGAGAAGTAAGTGCCTATTTATTCTCTGGTTTCTCCCGAGGGACACCGCTCTATGAAATTATGTAACATTTTTTGGGATATCGTTTAAATTTGAACTTGGATATAGCGTGGTTAAAGGATAGATCTCCTCTGTAGCTGAAATATGAAAGTGAACAAAGGAACATACTTCACTAAAACTCTGAAAAATGCAGCACTGGTGAGTATAATGCTCACAAGCTCTCTGTTTGATGATTGACACTTGCACCTATATTTCCTGTTTAGACCGCGCTCGTGTTGTTGGAGGCTTGCCAGATGTGGTTGCAATCCAAGAGGGCAAGGTAAATAAACAATTTTTCACTCTGTTCATGAAGTGTGTCACACTCTTATTCTCTCTGTTCTCTCTTAGTTTGTGTTATTCCATAGAGTGTCTTACCTCTAAAATCTGATAAGCTCTCTTGTTGCTTATGTATGACACCCATCAATCCTCTGCCAACTTATATTTACTCTTTAGTCCCTGAACCTGACTGGCAACGTGTGGGGTGAGCCTGTACCTGAGGTGTCCTGGACGAAGAACGAAAGGGAGCTGGTATCTGATGACCACTACAAACTCAAGTTCGAGCACAACAAGTTCGCCAGTATCACAATCGCTGCCGTCACCACGGCTGACTCTGGCAAATATGCTCTTGTGGTAAAGAACAAGTATGGCACAGAGGCCGGCGAGTTCACCGTCAGCGTGTACAACCCAGAGGAAGAGGAGAGCAAGGAGAAGAAAGACTAAAGGATGACACAATGTAATGACACAAAGAAGATTAACAACAGAGCAGTCTCCAAAGTATTTTACCCCGGCATGTGCCGGCGCAACACAGCAAATAAATAAATCATGAATTAAAAAAAAACAATCATGAGCTAAAGAGTTTTGGGCATTTCTTATTAAGGATAGGGTTATGAATGTGAAACAGAATAACCGTTTGCTTGCAGTTGCTTGATGTGTCATGTATGGGGGATGGCTGACTTGACAATTTTATTTTGAAAACAGCGTGAAGACCTCCAAAAGCAAAACACTGTATTCTGATCATTTAAAGTTTTACATTTGAGTAATTTTAGGCATTTTGGACCACATCACTTTGGGTTTTCCCCACTGTAAACAAAAAAAAAGGAAAAGATTATGTCATTAACTTTATACCAGCTATTGCAATCAATTTATAAAGTGATATTATGGCTAAAACTGTATGTGTATGTTACGTCTGTAAAGCTTGCAAGCTACAAGTCAGTGATCACATCTGTTTGTAGGAGAGGTGGAGCTGGAAAACACTGATGCCCTGTAGACAAGTACATATCCAGTGAACCTGTTCTGATTGCTGTGTCTCACACACTGTACAAATGCAAAAGAGTACAGGCAGAACTGGAAAACTTGGAATCACTTCTGAACACTGAACACTGCACACTATCAAGAAATTCAGTTGAACGTGGGGTGGGGGTAGTGGGCAGGAATGTTGTTTTTCAGGTACAATTAAAAAACAAAAAAACAAAAAACATGTGATAAGCAGTCATGTACCATGTGGCCTGAGGCTGAATATCTGTTTTTCTCTTCAAGGCACTCCTGCAATAAAGCTGCACCTGCTTGTAGAGAGGGTTGCCTTGGTTCTCCATAATCTCCCGTCTTCAGCTCATTGATTGAGAGGAATGCCCTCAGTACAATTAATAATAAATAAGG
>VVHJ01032386.1:51199-68753 GCA_015107715.1 Tylochromis polylepis
TTTTTTTTTAACTTGGCTAATTGGGGATTTTATTTTTCTGCCTACTCCGTCCAGTCGGAGACTAAGCTCGAAACCAAGGAGGAACCACATTCGGGAGAGGAAGGACCCTCCACATCTCAGGAGAAGCTGGCTTTAACGTATGTGATACCAGAAGTTTAGTGTTGTTTGTCGTGTGATTGCCAAAATTAGAAACTATATTATTATCCATAGGGTGGAGCTGGCGAACAAAGGAGGATTTTGGTTTAATGAGGAAGAATAATAATGATAGAATTAAGATAACATTTAATTTATTTATAGATGTAAGGAGCTTCAGGTCGAATCTTTCTGAAACATACGTTTTTCCACTCGTCTGTGATAATTGACTACCATATCCGTTGTTGCTGCCCTGTAGGCCTAAAGCAAGAGACTCATCCAGTGATGAAGAGGCCAAGGAGGTGAGCGCAGCATCCTGTCAAGAGAGACTGCAGCCAGTAGATGGTCAGCACCATCCCAGCCCACACACTTACAGAAAGTCACTACGGCTTTCCTCTGATCAGATTGTAAGTTCATTTTTCATCTTTTCCTTTCTCACTTCGACAGAGCTTTTCTCTGGATTTGTTATAAAAGTCATAAAATATTATTTAATTTTAAATATAAATGTGTCTGGCTTTCAGAAGATGAGCCTATTTTGTTGCTGAGTTCTTAATGAGAGTTGTGTCTCAAGTGTTTTTATTTGGTAGTTTTGTGCGCCCTCTGCTGGCTAACTATGAACTGCAACTAATGTTTGCTCCATTTGTAGTCTGTAGGGGGCTCTAAAGACCTGTACATGGTTATTGTACTGTGGCAAGAAAATGATGCTAGAGAGTAATGTGTGTGCTGTTGAAATACCTCTCAGCAAGTGCAATGTACTGTCCCTCCAGATGGCTTTTATATATGTATGTATTTTTGTGTGTGTGTGTGTGTTCCCAGGCTAGTCTAAAACTCAAGGAGGGGCCAAATGATGTGACATTTAGCATCACCACTCAATACCAAGGCACATGCCGCTGCGAGGGTACAATCTACCTGTGGAACTGGGACGACAAAGTCATTATCTCTGACATTGATGGCACCATCACAAAGTATGGCCATCCAGTCATTCAGAAAATCATATTACAGAACAAAATTGTAGTAGCAAGCTAGCTTCTATGTTGATTATGGACAGTAATAGACAGGGCAGTAAATCAGTCTGTTATTGTTGCATCCAATTACATTTTCCTATACATGTACAGTAATAAGAAGGCATTATTAGAAGGGATTTCCCTTGGGTGCTCAACCTAGCTGCATCCTTTAACAACAATTAAAAATAATGCATACAAATACTGATTTTAACATATAGGTGGGAAGCAATCAATGAAGCGACATTTGGATAGATCTTTCGTTGCAACCTGTCTCAGTTCTTGTAATAAAATGTGGATCTAATTTTATAATTATATAGTCAAAACACTTAAAGCCATCTGTTGCACACTCGCCATGGAAACATCCATTTTTTGCACTAAAACTAATTAATATACTGCCAAGATGGAATCTAAGTGTTTCTATAAATTGCCCACAAACTTTAAATAAAGTTCCTTATTTGTTATCCACCAAATTAGGTGGGGAGCAGGTAAATGAATGCAAGGTTAAACTGTTGCCTAATATTGTTGGGTTTAATTTAAAAAGGAAGAAAAGCTTAAAATAAGATTCCAGCTTATTTCACTTACCTGAGTTTTTTGAGTAACTTCACTACCATGGACACATTGAAGTCCTTCACAAATGGCATATATGAAGGCTGTAATCCAGTTCTATTTGTGTCAAGCTATGTTAATTACTTTAAAGCTAGTTATATCTCTTCTGAAACAAAACTGATGCCTGCTGCCTTCCTGACGCCCACTCTGAAGTTCGTTGGTGGTCGACATCAAACGGCTCCAAATTGACTGCAGCTTATTATCTCTGTGACCCTTTAGGCCAACCCCTGACATGCAGCTTTCTTTGGCTAACAGGGTAAAGAGCACAGGGACTATAATGAGGACATTTACATTTCAGTCTGTTAGCACACACAGCCAGCTGAGGGTGAGACCGTGCCTCTCCTATAGGCCAGTAATGCTCATTAGTGGAGAACAGCCCATAATGTTCTATATTTATGATAAAATGGTGTTATCCTGCTTTATCTGACCTCTTTTGAACAGTCAGTACTACCAATCTGCTTTCTCTTTCTCTACTTGATGTGGCTGACAGATTGAGTTATTTCTATCTTATAGTTCATGATATTTGTTTGTGTGTGTTTTTAAATGTTTTAGGTCAGATGTATTTGGACAGATACTTCCACAGTTGGGGAAGGACTGGACCCACCAGGGGATTGCCAAGCTCTACCACTCTGTAGCTGAGTAAGTGCACAGCAGCACTGATTAATTATAGCGGACGCATGAATGGTTGGTCAGTGGTTAGGACCGTCTGGGGTTGATTCCCAATCGTCTCTCTGTGGAGTTGATATTTCCTCCCAGTGTTTGCGTGGGGAGCTCTGAGGTGGATGACTCAGTAAGTTTAACTGTAGTTTAGGCAGAATTATTGCAGAAAGTAAAAACACCATTAAACCGGTCCTTGCTTTTTCTGTTTTTATTTTTATACTTAAATCTGAAAAAATAGAAACTGTATTGCATGAAGGAAGTCGGCTGTTGTGAGTATGGGTATTGGTTTTGGTAGTAAATAAAACGTTTCCTCTGTAAGATTTTCTTTCTTTTTTTTTTTTATTGAATTGTTGTGACTTCTCCACATTATGAGTGCAATCAATATAACTGATCCAATTTAAGTGCTAATCTCAGTAGTTGTCATTAAGGTCGTGATAATGAACAATTATTAATGAGCACTGCTCTTCCCATTCGCAGAAATGGCTACAAGTTCTTGTACTGCTCAGCCCGGGCAATCGGCATGGCGGACATGACAAGAGGTTACTTACAGTGGGTCAATGATGGAGGCACCATCCTACCCCGAGGACCTCTCATGCTCTCTCCCAGCAGCCTCTTCTCTGCTTTCCACAGGTAATATATACTCTAAATGGTTACCAGTCTCAGTATCATGAAGCTCGTTATATACATTAAATCCTCCTTATCCCCAGATCTTAATGATGTTTTCAAATCACCCCATATTTTTTTTTCCCTTAAATCTTTTTTGTCTGCAAAGTTAATTTCACTTTTAAATATCCTATTCTCAGTCTGAAAATCCTCCCCACTCTCCAGAGCCTCGTTCTTTATAATAAGTCTTCCATATGCCATGGTTATTAAGTCTACAGCAAACTCAAGTTCATGAATTCCTATCTAAAAAGGCATTAACTGTGTTGGTATTAGTGCTGTCACTTCTCTAAAGTCTGCTCATGGCCAGCATTTTATCTCTGTTTTGGGTTATTCTTTTCTCTTTATTTCCCTGTTGCTGTCACAGTCTGAATTGCATTTTTAGAGACAGTAGATGATTTGTGTGAATGATCTTTTTGTTGAAGTGAGGTATAGATGAGGAAATTCAGAAGGAGACTGCTATCTTTCTATATTTTTTGATAATGTTGGATCATTTGACACATTGACACATCTTGCAACAGAATGTTTCTTTTCATCTCATTTTTCTAATTCTAAATATATTTGACAAAATAAATATTTAAGGTTCAGTTTTAGGAGTTTCACAAATTATTGAAATTATTTCCTTACAGGTTGTAAAGGTAAAATATATTTCAGAGTCCAGTAATAAAAAAGCCTACATCAAAAAATACAACTGCTGACACATCTTAATAATTTAATTATTGTAGAAGAACATCATCAGAATGTTGCCAGCCTCAGCCCAATGTCCAGCCCTGACCCATTAGATCCACCTACTGTCTCCCATACATGTTCATCTGTCAGCCTCCTCCAGCTAGCTCATGATACAGTAGCCTTCATCTTAGTTTGAGTATGTAAGACGTGCTGCTAAGCAACCAGGCATGCTGCAATTGTTGTTTTACATTGATTTTTTTTTCTCAATCAATCTTTTAATCCCCCACACCCCAAGATTCACTGTATGAAGAATAAAATGATTTTAGAAAAAGTTCCAAACTACCAGATGGGATTTTATTTTAACAGAGTTACATGATTTTAAAACGACCCCTTTCAGTACTTCTCAAATCAGACATGTTTCCCAGCAACACTGGAATTGATTTATTTTAAACCCCTGCTTTCAGTGAATTATGACTGTGTGTTAGTGTAATGTTAATTAAACAATTAAACATTCTTGTGATACTCGCTTGTTATGCCTTGTAGGTCAGATATTATCGAAACTTTAATACGGCTAAAACAAGTATCTTTTTCTCACTTTCACAGAACAAGTAAAACTTTCCTGTGTTGTTAATGGTTCCCTTGAACTTGTTGACTTTTTTTTATTCAGTGTATTAATCACATAGCAGGGTTTTTTGTGTGACCTTGAAACCTGTTCAGAATGGTTAATGTCTCAGCATAGCAACCTGCAGCATGTTGATTATTGTGTGGTGCAAAAAGTTGTAGATATTTGCATTATTTATGTGTGCCTGTTGTTTTAATTTGCTTAAAATAGAAACACCCCTACCATCTGTGTATTTGTTTAGAGTCATAATTTTAAACAGAAATTTGTGAAATGCATTTGGGTTTATGCCGTGCTATTACACGATTTGTAAAGAGGACAAAAGTCATTTATAAACAAATTCTTATCTAAAAACACTCGGAGAAAGGGGTTTGAGATAAACTAAATATGTTTGATCAAATTACCTCTAACTCAAACTGGACACACGGGAAGGATGTGTATGCACTCTAATAAAACTGTCTGTTTGCTTCAGAGAGGTCATTGAGAAGAAACCAGAGATCTTCAAGATTGAATGCCTTACAGACATCAAGAACCTGTTCCAGCATAACAAGCAGCCATTTTATTCCGCCTTTGGGAATAGAGCTAATGTGAGTTAATGCATGTTTGAAGATGTCAGACTTCCAGACATTAGAGTGCTTGTTGTTTTTGGTTTTGTTTTTTTAAACGTGCGTTTTTCAGAGGTTGATGCAGATGTAATTCATTGCAAGATCAAATGACACTTTGGCAGACACTCTGAGTTTACAGACATGAACGTGTGAAATAAGTACTGGGCTGAACCTGAGCTGAGGTCATTGTCGGAGTGTGATCGCAAGTGACTTCATCTGTGGACGAGAGCTCACGTTGGGCACAGCATCCCATCTTCAGCTGCATAAACACTAACAGTCACATGAAGGGTCAGCTATCAAAACCCAGTCTGCCACGGTCTCTCCCCTGAACAAAAAAATAAGACACAGACACACACTCACTCTTGCTCTTGCCCACCAAAAACATTTACTCCAGAAATTTACTGCCATTACATGCATTAGGTGGAACACAAACAGGAAATCTGTGGTTAATGTTATTAACGTGGTCATTTCAGTTTGCAGCCGTGTATATTATGTATGAGAGGCTACTTTCCGAACATTACATAATCAAGAGTGTTCTCAGATGGCTGTTAACAGCCCTGTCAGTAATTTTTCAGCCCATAAATGACAGGTTTATTCACATGCTTTGGCTTAGAGGAAGCAAAATGGGTTTTGTGTATTTGTAATTAATCCCAACTCAAAATCAAAGCCTGTGCTGTGCTTATAAACGGAAACATTTGAAAAACTTAAGAATGAGCCTTTAATCTTTATGTCTTCATACAGGATGTGTTTGCCTATAAGGAAGTTGGCGTTCCAGTGTGTAGAATTTTCACAGTTAACCCAAAGGGAGAGCTGATCCAGGAGCAGACCAAGGGCAACAAGTCCTCGTAAGTACATTAATGGTCTGTGTTTGTCTCTCACAGCAAAAATCCCCAGCAAGAAGTATAGGACGTTGCTATCATTGAACGTTTTTCAGTTTTTTATTTTCTTGTTTTGCTTTTCCAGCCATTACTGGGGGAAAAAAAAGCCTACAGTCACACAGTCTTCTTTTCTACCCTGCAGCAAGCAAAACAGACAAAATTAGAGAAAACCTATGGAACATAGTGGTGCTTTTAGCAGCTTAAGCGACAGATATTTCCCACAGGATCTGATGGAGAACAAAACAGACATAAAAAGAGAGCTAGTCAGAAACACACCTTAAAATTGATTCTAGTCTGCAATATTGTCCTCAGGTGGCCTGTGTTTTGTTGTTGTTGTTGTTGTTTTTCTGTATTTAGATTGATCAATACATTTCAACAAATATACAATCCATTTTTTAAAATAATGTTAGTTTTCATTATTTTGTTATATTTGAATTAACGCTTTATGCAATTTGTTTTTATTATCTTGTCTGGGGTTTTTTTTGTTCATCGTTAACTACCGTGTGTGTGTGTGTGTGTGTGTGTGTGTGTGTGTGTGTGTATAAAATTATCCCCCAGATTTATATATTGTATCTGTTCTCTTGCTCACGCTGTTTCTCTTGTCTCTCTCTTTTGTTTTTGTTTTTCCTTTTCCTTTGCAGTTATGGCAGACTGAGTGAGCTGGTGGAGCACGTATTCCCTTTGCTGAGCAAAGAGCAGAACGAGGCCTTTGTAATGCCAGAGTACAGCTCTTTCTGTTACTGGAGACAGCCGATACCAGAAATCAATCCAGATGAACTGCTCTGAGTCGGCATGTATGGATACCCAGCTATACAGTAACATTCAAATGAACTGTGCACCTGAATGCACCTCCTAAATACATGTGAAGTGGAACCAGAATTGTTCCTGCTTATTAGACAGACACACACAACACACTGACACAGTAACCATGAACTCAAAAAGCTGGTAAACTGTATTTACTTTAGAGATGAGTGGAGATTATCAGAACAGTAAATCCTGATGAGTAGTGTTTATCCCAGGGAGACATTCCACTAATGCCTCTGTGTGAAGGCATCCTGCCCAGTGATAACTTTCTAGTCCATGTCCATGTACAGAGTTGGCAGTTGAAGACCCAGGTAGTATCTCTGTAAACGTGTAGACGGCCATAAACGAAGCAGCCAGAAGTCCCTCACGAGGAGCTAGATTCTGAGCTGAGCAGAAGTAATTTAAGAAACACCCTGAAGAAGTGAAACGTAATGTTTTAAATGGAAAAGGCACACATTTAATTAAAACAGGACAGGCAGTTAACACTGGGCAGTGGTTATGCGCCAGTCATATTTTACTGTAGGTGCTGTGTTTGCCCAGAAGCAAGTAACCAGCCTTTAATTGGAGGTTTTATTCTGTTCTAAAAATACAGTAGTGATAGAGGTTGGCAAATAACAGAATAACACAAACTACGAACCCTACACAGCTATTAGATTTCAGGAACTTGCTGCAGTAAGTGTTCAGTTTTCCTCTCATTCCTGACTCTTGCCTGACTGTGCAACAGATTTCACACGAACGCTACACAGCGCGCCGTGTTTGGTACTGTTAATATCCAAGGTCATACCTCGGATATGCTTTCACCAAGTATGTGAAGATGCACAGTTTGCTGTGACTTAAAAAAAAAAAATGAAGCAGCTTCATGGTGTATTGTCTTGCTGTTGTTTTAATATGTTTGTTCTGTTATGCAAGCTCTGGCAATTCAAGTGTGTTTAGTTAACAATGGAGTCATTATTTATGATGATCAATGTATTTAAGTTGTTGATTTCTATTGTGAGGCCAGACAAGCAAGTCTGAAAAAAATAATTTATCACCAATGCAATACTTCAGATTAGTATTTTTGTGAGGCTGATCACAGACTAACATGCACTTAACAGTAACTGCTAGGCCTTGTACAAGCTTTCTTTGGTCATGTCTCCAGCAACAAGCCTGTATTTCTTTTAAGAGTGAATTTTTCAACATGTAAGGCATGTAGACATTCCTGAGCAAAACCTCAGAATCTGTAGTATTACCAGATGTGTGTAAATGTGAGAGAGAATGCTTGAGATGGAACAGTGGATATAAGCAGATTTGAAAAGAGCTTAAAATGAAGGATTTTGCTTTGTGAGGTCCTCTGTAGGATGGACTGCAGGATGATGGAAGTGTGTGTACCTAATCACAGAGTACTGCTGCTGTTGGGGTGGCAGCGTCCTGCACCCTTTGCTTAGGTTCCCTCGGTGGCTTTATCCTCGCACTTTGTCAGAGTTGCACCCAGAAACTCAAGACTTACAACTCAGCACATCTCCCACCCACATGCACTTCACCGACAGTCTAAGTAGACAGTAGACAAGAGTGTGCAATTACTGCAGCATGAAAAGTTTGAGTTTTACCTTCTTGACTATTCAGTTAATCTGAAATTTGTCTATGAGCGAGTTTCGAGAAGTTGGTAGCTTTTTTTTGTGTGTGTGTGTGTGTGTGTTTTAAGGCAGAGGAAAATGATGATAATTTGGGGTAACAGGCAGCAAGGTAGTATCAGAGCCACCCCTTAGCCTCAATGTGTGTGCTTGAGTGCGTGAGAGACAGAAAAGCCTGATTCCTGTGCCTCTGGTGACCAGAGGAAGATAAACTGTTTTTGGAAATAAACAGGAAATACTTGACTGTACAGGAAGTGTTTAAGACACTTCCCTGGCATTATCTATGTATGATTTAGGAAAGGAGTTTTGGTCAGATGGATCATATCTCCAACACAAGTGTAACTGACTATGTATGCCAGTGTGGACTAAAACAGCAGGAGCAGCCAAGATCATTTCATTAAAATGAGCACAATTTATGGTGACAGCTACATGCACTGCTGTGGGTTTTTTTTGTTTTGTTTTTTTGTGATAAATACAGTGTGTGCCGTTTTGATTTGTTTGCTTGTTCTCTGCAAAGTGGTGAAGTCAAATAGATCTACCTTATAATCAACAAGAAATTCCATTCTTTCTATGAAAGTAAAGCATCTTGTGTGAAAGAATCACACTTCATCCTCTCTGATCCTGGGACATGTGGTAAATAAACGTTTGAATGAGTATATATGCTGATCATCACATTCTTCTTTGATGCCTTTTTGTTTTTTTCTTATAACGTGTATGAGCTGTTGTGACTTAAGTTTTGTTCTTTTTTTTGTTTGGATGTAATGCTTGGTATTTGTGTCCGACCAGCAGAAATGCATTAAATGTATGCTGTGTTTGATTTGTATAGAAATGTGGTTTGAAGAACAAAATCAGCTGTAAGAAGAAAAAAAAAAATCAGGCCTAATGAAGCTAACATAATGTGGCTTATGGTCTTGTTTGTATTAAATAAAATTTCTAAATGAATGCATTTATGTGCGTGCTGTGATTTTCTTTTCTGCAGTCTGAGTCCAAAAGTTCAACAGTAACCAGAGGCAAGTGGAGTAACTCCTGCCCTGTTGCGTACTTTGAAGTAACAATACGTTAATAAGGGCACTGCAGGTTAAGTCCCTCAGGTCATTTTAGAGGTTTCGCTTGGTTTTATTAAATAATATAAAGATAAAAAGAATCATACAAAATGGTAAATGGTAATCCAGGGTGTTTATTTATTCAAATTTTAATTAGAATATCAGTTTTTCCTTTTTAAGGGTTAACAGAGGCTGAACTGAAAGCTAAATACTTCTTACAGTTTGATGCTGGAAAAATTTACTCAGTCTCAGGAGTGAGAAAATGGGAATTTATTTATCATCCCCACCCACTTTATATAATCACCAAAAAAAAAAAAGGGGGGGGGGGGGTTGCTCAATAACCTTGTTTTTCAGTAGAAGCCGGCCAAGTTTGTACTATTAATAAAATCTTGTTGTGTTGCTAAGTCTTTCCTTTCCTCATTAATCTCTGCGCAGATTTCCTAATCACCCGGAGCACTTTTAAGATGACGTGAGATCATATTTAAAGCTAACCTACAGTATGCTCCAATGATTGTTGACCATACTGTATGCCAAGTCTCTGAATGCTGCTGCTAAAACAATTTACAAAAGTGTTAATTTATACTTCTACACAAGACATTTACAATAGGTGGTACAAACATTCAACTTGATAAATATATTAGATACAAATCCCGGTTCTTGTAGTCAGGCGTCTTTGGCAAATTGCTTACAAATTCTATATAACAGCTTTTTTTTTAAACTGAATTTATAACTAAAGATCTTCACACAGGTAAGACAGCTGCATCACAGCAATTTAAAAAAAACATTTTTTTAAATGTGGTTTCTTCAACTTTTCCTCCAGTCCACATGTCTGGGAACAAAGTAGTCCTTGTTGTTACTTTCCACCTGAGCTCCAGCTATCTTTTGGCTTGTGGCTGGTACAGAAAGGTGCCGCTGTAGGTGGACAGGATCTCCCTGACTTCGGTTGTAGCCAGCTGACCTCCGGTTCTTACCACAGCCACTTGGTCTCCTTTCCTCAGGGGTAGAATAAGACTAAAGGATGCTGTACCCCCGCAGCCACAATTACCGCCAGCCAGGCCAGCCACAGGCCTCGCTGAGCTCTGTAGCCTCTGTACGCTGCGGTTAGACACAGACAGGACGGCCTCTACGCGATTGCCCTGCTTTGCGGTCAGCACACCTGAAATCAGGTATCGGCCATCCAGCGGTACAGTAAAGATCCCTGAGGGTGAGGACAGGAATGATTCAGTCTTTGTTCAATCAATAATGTTACTGATTAGTACTCTCTTGGTTTCTGTTTTCTACTCATGGACCTGCAATGAATTGATCCTAATGAGTTTTGGCTGTGTAGCCAAAGCTTGAATTATCCAATTCCTCTGTGTCACAGGACTTCATTGTTACCCAATTAAGAATTAAAAACACATCAATTAGCCACACTGCTGTGCTGGGTGAGTCATTCCTCAATTATAACAAACACAGGTCCTGCAGTTTATTTTGAATCATCTTATATTCATAGTCCTGCTTCAAATACTCATGAGAGAACACATTTTGTATTAATCCACAAGTGAAAATAATCCCTAACTAATGTTTTATTTATTTGTTTGTACAAAGCAAATGCACTGCCCAGCCTCATAATAATGGCACATTTTTATGCAAAAAGACAACATATCTGCGTATTATCCACGTATCACAATGATACCAGCAAATGTTACAATCCTTTTATATTAAATCTATGTTTTTTTTATGTGTGGATCTACCTGTGCTGGGATTGTAATGTCCTCCGTCATTTACTAGGACTCTGTCAAAGCGAACGATTCCAAAATCTCCAGAGAAAGGTTGCTGAGTGAGGCCAGCAGAGAAGGAGAAGGTGTCTGCCAAAGCGCTATTGTCAACTGAAACTGGATGCAAACAGACATGAATGTCATCAATCAGTGTTTCAACTGATGTTTAAATGAATACATGATTGCTACATTTAAACTGATCAGAATTATCACAAATTATTTTTGTAATCCTTTCAATACTTGCTGAAACATGGACAGGAGATTTACCTGGTGAATCAGCTGGAGCTCGATAAACCAGGTTCCAGGGCACCTTTACTGCTGTGGGAGCTACAAGGCACACATATATATACACACACACACACGAAAAAAAAGACAAAACTTTCTGGTGAATGCCTGCAGATGCACTAAAATCCTTGCACAATCTGCCCACACACCCTTAAAGAAACACATCCAGTTCCCACTCCCTCGCACTCCCCGACTAGAAATTATTCACAGTTTTTCCAATGTTTTTTTTTTACATTGATACAGTGGAAGAAGCCTGCAGATGCATGTGATGTAACTTGATAATGAACTGCTAAAATACCTTGGCGTCTGGCTGATTGAGGCATGAAAGAAACAGGTTTCAGAGGAGGATAGCCTGTGAGAGAAACAGATGACAAAAACATTATGTTTTATCGTCATCTGAAGAGACGGGTCAGTCAGTAGTCTTGCCAAATACAGTTGTTTGGTTTTCCATCTGGACGTTATGGTACACTGTGTGAGAGATTCCAAGAGAAGGTATGAATCAAAACAAAACTTCAAAAACTCTAGATTTCGTAATTGTGGATTTTTGGAATCAATTTGTTTTTCCCAGCTGTTTCAAGACAATGCCATCTACAATCAGATTTAAGCATCTGTAGTTTCCACTGAGACTCAAAATGAAATTTAAATGTATTTATGATTAACCAAAAACAGACTGAATTAAAACCAACCTATGACAAGCATTCAGATGCCTGTAAAGAAAAAACAACAACAAACCCCCCCCCACACACACACACACCAATAAAGAATTAAACCACTGAAACAAATCTCACATCCCATGCAAAAGCCTGAAGATGTGGGTGAATTATAAGTTTTTTTTGTTTTAGAAGGGGGGTAAGACTACTTGGCATTTCCCTGGCTAATTCTCCCACACTACCAGTAAACAGTAACAATATGACTAACGTAGGCTGTTCTCTATTCCTTTACTGCCAAAAAGCATTGCGGCTAGAACAAAGCCGTTTGATATTTTATTTAATCTTTCTACGTACAGCTTAAATAATTAAACCCCAAACTGCCTAAATCTATATTCGGCTTCCTCTTCCTTCCGTTTTGATTTGGCACCCAATAATGTGCTTCATATAGATGACAAACAACTAATGACACATGATTAATTCTTCATGGCACAGATTCAGCAAGGTGCTGGAAACATTCCTGAGAGATTTTGATCCATATATACATGACAGCATCACACAGTTGCTGCAGATATGTTGGCTCTCATTCCACCACATCCCAAAGGTGCTTTATTGGATTGAGATTTGGCAACTGTGGAGATACTCTAAGTACAGTGAAGTCACCGTCATGTTCAGGAAACCCATTTGAGATGATTTGAACCAACAATATTCAGGTAGGCTGTGGTGTTTAAATAATGTTCATTTGGTAGTAAGGGGTCCAAAGTGTGTCAGTACACCACCAACAGCCTCAACTATTGATGCAAAGCAGGATGGATCCAGTAATCCTTCATGTTTCAAATGGTGATGTGGGAGTGACACACCTTTGTTGGGTCAGTTACCTTTCATGTAGCAGAAGCAAAAAAAACAGCATGATTTTTTGCCCTTAGAATTTTAGAGTTAGATTTGTATTTCATAGATTACTGAATTACTTTTGTGCTGTAAATTCAAAAGTCCTTGACTTAAACTTAATTATACTTGCAGATTTTCACACACATAATAAAATAACGCTTGCACCTTCATTGTGCATTTTCAGCTGTATGCTTAAGACGATACCAGAGGTCATCATGGACCTTAAGACTACTCGCCTGGTGCTCCTGCAAACCCTTTGACACGGTCTCTAGAAGAGTCCTCAGACCCTCTTCGCACAGTCACCCTGCGGCTGTATCCTGGAGGTCCTGCCTCTCCCATCTCCACCACAGAAACCTCGGGCACAGTCGGCACACCTGGTTGCCGCGGACTCAAAGGCTGTCTTGGTGGGCTGATGTTTATTCTGTGTGTGTTTGGCTGCACTGGTTGGGCTGGGCTGAATGGTGTTCTGGGGTTGGTCTGCACAGGGTCAATGATGATAGGGATGTGGATTTGTTGAATTCTGTTTCTGTCTGGCAAAGACGCAGGCGTCTCTGGTCCTGGTCTTAAGGTCATTCCTTGGAAAGTGAAAGAAAAAAAGAGACATGATGATTAATGGTCAGATCAGCTGTAGTGCTTCTTCACTCTTCTATTTAGACTGTCATTGTCAGCCATGCTGGCAGCTTCATGGGTGAATTTATCCACTGTGAGGATTTGAGCTAAATATCAACTTTGCAACGTACCCCCATGTTGACCATCATAGTCCAAACATTTCAGACATATAGAGATATAAATCTCCTTTTCTCACTCATTAACATCCAGTCCGCGTATCTGACATTTTCAGAGGAACTTTTGTTTGTTTTTGTTTGCTGAACCACTTAATACTGACCTATGAATCATACAGGGATGAAAAATGAACCTAATTCAAAGGATGAACCAGTGTTGTGACTATACATGACAGATAACAGAAAATAACTGATATTCATTTTATCTTTAGGCACCTTGTTACTGCAGCCTGTTGCATTTCTTTAGCTGAATCTATGAAAAATTGAAACAGGAAAATAAATAGAGGAAATACCTGACCAAGGACCTCAGAGATGACCCTTCAGTTGATCCATCCATCATAAATTGTCTCACTAGAAGGGTGGCTGTCAAGAAGCCATTCTTAAGCAAGGGGCTGAGGTTTGGTGCCAAATTACACAAGAACTGGACTGAAAATCAGTAGTGACATTTGGAGTGATGAATCCAAATTTCACATTTGGGTTCTAAGTTTGAGAGCTATCTGTAAAACATGATGGAGACACTGTCATGATTTGAATTCACTGGCTGAATTTTAGCCAGTGGTGTTGAGGATCCTGTCAAAATTATTCAAATTATGACTGCAGAAAAATACCAACAGATTTTGATTCAACATGCAGTGCCTCCTTGAGAACATCTGATTGGCAATGGCTTCAGTGATCCCAAGCACATTTTCAATGCAATAAAAGCATACCTGGATAGAAAAACAAACAAGGAAACTCACAAACTGGCTTCCCTAGAGCTCAAATATCAACATTATTGAAGCAGTGTGGAATAATCTTGACAGAAAACACAATAAAAGGCAGCCAGCATTCAAAGAAGAGCTTTGGATGTCCTTCAAGAAGTGTGGAGAACTATTCCTGAAGACTACCCAAAGAAAATACCAGAAGGTTTGCCTAAGAAAGTTCCTGCTCTGCTGACTTTCAGGCTTTCAGAATTGTACAGACTCTGTTTTTGCCTTATGTACAGTATCTCCATGTTTGCACCTATTTCAATAAATCTCTGCAGCTATCTTTTTCTAGCAAAATGTAAAGATAATACTTTTGCACAGTATCGTACCATAGCTGTAAAAAAAAATCATTTCTAACAGTTGTAAGTCCTCCTTCAGCCAAATATAATAAATCAAAAGTCAACTGTTAATTCAACTGCACATTCACCCAGTGATCAATCCTACCTGAAAGCAACTATATTACATTAGAGCCTGGCTGTTACTCTGGATTATAAAAGTAATCAGGCATTCTGGTTTTATCAAATAAAACATCTACCCGTCAACAAAATTCATCCTTCTCACTCCAAGCTACTCAGAAACCACATGTACTGTATAATCAAAAACAAATTAAACCCAGCAATCATGTTGTACTGAGATAATCAGAAATCTCTGATTCATTTCCTCCCCATGCCTCCTCCAGGGTGCCAGTTGCCTGAGTGCATATTTCCCATGAGCTCTCAGCCTGTGTCTCACTGAGGGGGAACCCGCAAATTCGAAAAGCACAGAGAAAAGCTCACACATTCATATGCATGCTGGTACAACCAAAAGCGTCACCAAAACCAGATGTTATTGCTTACAAGCTGACTGAGACACCGAAGGATAATGCTTTAGTCACTTGCGCCTATGCAGAACTGGGTGACAGTTCGTGAGTGTTCACAATTGACTGAAATCGTCATGGGATATTGCGGCAGACAGTCTGATCATGCAATGGTGTCAAGGGCCACAATGCAGGGAGTGGCTGTTACACACTTAAAATAATGCATCACTCAGAGTCTAATCTTTCTTGCTATGCACATGGACACAATTTCATCCTCCACCCCATTTTCCTACAGTAATATTTATGATGGGAGGCTCAAATTGTGCACTGCATGGCAGACCTCTGGGATTCTTCTTGTGTATGTGGGTCTCCTCTGAAGACTTCCAGATGGGCTCCTGGGTCAGAGCTGGAAACACCTCAGCTCACATACTCAGATATCTCACCAGGGGAAACTGTGGTACCACCTCAAAATTCTGGTGATGACTAAATTTATACAGTGCTTATGTGTGAGTGTGCGCCTTGGTGTCAAATACAATTTTCCATTCTTTCCCATCAGACAACCTTAGACTTCAAAAAGCCTTTTATGTCTTTTGTGTGTGCGTGTGTGTGTGTGTGTGTGTGTGTGTGTGTGTGTGTATTTCCTCATCACAGCAGACAGTTAATCCTCCTGCCTGTCTCTTTAATATAAAGCCTAAATGATCAATTGCAAAGGATTGATCCATGAAATCAAAGCCCTTAATTTATCCCTACTTTAAAACAACAGGTTTTTTTTTCCTTTTTCATTTTCTGTTGCCTTTGTCTATTGATAGACGCTCACAGGACAGGGTGGAGAGAGAGGTGGAAAGTCCTCTGGCTTTCTTGGAAGGACAAATTGAAAGTAAAAGCTGGAAAGAAGGAGAGCGGCAAGGGAGTAAAGTGAGCAACTTGGAGAAAACAGAGAGAGAGAGAGAGAGAGAGAGAGAGAGAGAGAGAGAGAAATAACAGGGATGAGATTTGAGCTGGGCTGGGATCATCTCCAAAAAAAAAAAAGGAATAGGAAAAAAAACATATTGCAAATCAAATGATAAAATTCAGCATGAAAATTCTGGCTAGTCAAGTATTTTTTCATATTCTTACATTTCCTAATAACATATGCAGTCATGGTTAAAAAAAAAAGTACACTGATTCATTTCTAAGGTTTTCCATATTAGGACATAATTTTAATATCCTGGTCTTTTAAATTAGGTAAACATAACCTCAGATGAACGGATCATTATGAATGTGTGGAGAGCTATGTGCACCCTTTCTGCTTTCATAGGAATTAAGAGGATAAGTAGCACACAGGTACTGGTAATCAGATGCACTTGATTAACTGATCATCAGAAAGTGTAAGCACCTCTATAAAAGCAGAGGTTTTGGCAGTTTGTTGGTCTGGAGTATTCGTGGGTGTGTTAACACAATGTCCGGGGGGGGAAGAGACATCAGCAGTGATCTCAGAAGAGTGACTGTTGCTGCCCGATGATCTTAGAAGGTTTATCAAGCCAATTCCAAACAATTTGAAGTCCAATATTCTTCAGTATGAAGTGGAAAACATTCAAGACAGTTGCCAATCTTCTTAGGAAAATTTCCCCCAAAGTCAGACCATGCAATAACTGCAAAAAACCCAAGAGATACATCTCAGACTCTATAGGCCTCAATTAGCATGTTAAATGTTAACATTTATGATAGTACAATTAGAAAAGACTGAACTAGTATGGTTTGTTTGGAAAGATTTCCAGGAGAAAGCCTCTTCTCTCGATAAAGAACATGGCAGCAGGGCTTGGGTTTGGAAAGTTGCATCTGAACAAACTGCATGATTTTAGACAGCGAAACTTTTTTTTTCTTTTTTAAGAGACAGGACCTGAGCACCTTACACTAATCAAGTTGACCATGAACTCCTTTGTATACCAATGTTTTCTAGGGTTAAATGTGAGACAATCTGTCAGACAGATTAAAGCTTGGCTGAAACTGGGTCATGCAACAGGACAGTGATCCCAAGCACAGCAACAGAACTGCTGAAAAAGAAAAGAGTCAAGGTTTTGCAATGGCCCAGTCAAAGTTCAGACCTCAACCTGATTGTAATGCTGTGGTGGGCCTTAAGAGAGCTGTGCATGAACGAATGCCTGCAAACTTCAATGAAAAGAAGAGTAGAGCAGATTCCTCCACAACAATGTGAGAGTCTGATAAAGTCATATTGAAGTCATTCAGTTGCGTTATTGCTGCTAAAGGTGACTTAACAAGCGTCTGAATCATGGAACGTACTTAGTTTTTCATATACTGCTTCTGCATTCTGGCTAATGACACGGTGTGTTTAGTCAGAATGCAGAATGTATTTACCTAATTTTAAG
>VVHJ01032386.1:70176-84640 GCA_015107715.1 Tylochromis polylepis
AGCATCCCTGCTTGGAAATAAAAGGCCATATTTGGTAAATGCTGAAATTGGTACAAAACGCCCTCCTTTCTCCTCAGCTCCCTATCGCTCTATTGTTTTGGACCATGATATGGGAGGGACTGGTAATAGGGCCCCAGTCATGACATCACAGCTGAGGGTAGCTGAAGCATCTGGTCCTGGGTGTGGAGCCCTTCTTCTCCCCTCTTCATCAAGACTGACTCCAGCGGTGAGTCAGGGCCCTTAATGAGGACCAGACTCCACACATTGGGCTTAGGTCACCCTGAGGGAATCTCTCGAGGCTGGTATGTGTACATGTGTAAAGAGAAAGAAAGGAGGGAGGGGTAGAGGTATGTGTACTGAGGGACTGGGAACTGAGGTTGAGGTCTGCAGTTCTGTTATGGTGAAAGAAAGAAGACCTCACAACTCATGAAAGAACTGGGGGAGAAGGAGCAGTCTGTTGAGTGTATAAGTGATATTTACGTAAGGGAGCAATGAGGCACATAACACTATGAGTAAATCATTATAGGTACTAGACGGGCTGTAAAAAATTTCAGATCTCATTTGCATGTTTCATTGCCTGTATAAAAAGAGGGGGATTCCTGGGACAACACAAATCTAAGCCACAGGAAGTCTCTAATGTGGGCCTCTGCTTCTCGGTGCAGGGACATATTGAATGACATGCTCGAGGCAAGCACGGGAGGCTCAGTGAACTTGTGCCCTCCCATTTTGAGAAATACCCTGTGGCTGTTCAAGCCTTCACATAAACCAAGCCAGCATTATGTGGAGATTATCCACAGGAAAAGTTTGTGTTTACACAGATGTTAATCATACTTGATAAACTCAGATAGTGGAAACTAGAGAGGACGCTGACAAAAAAGATTATGTGCATGTAGCCACTACTTTTTTACTTGGCTTCTTCTGGCTAATTTCAGTGCTTGACTGCACTAATGTGGGAATCCCCTGAACTAATGGACTCTTAAGTGGCTAAACTGTGCCATAATCCGAGTCCAATTACTGTCATGATTCCTTATCGTGATAACTCTGCCCACTAATGAAGCAAAGTCTGTTAGCTAGTTGAGACAGTCGACTTGTAAATGCTGCAAAAGGCACATAGCATACTCTTCTTGTTGCTTCATACTGTACTTCCAGCACACCCTTTTCATTATTGTGCCTCATTAATCTGATAGTATCACTCCTTTGCTGCCATACAGATCACACAAAAGCCATTTGCTGCTACAGCTGCTGTTGTTCATTTCACAAGCACCACCTACATGCCCGAATTCACCTTTAGGCTCTGAAAGTGTCACTGTGCTCCAATCAAAGTGCATGTCAGTTGTTCACAGGGCGTCTGTAAGGTCTCCCTCCGTCTTTTTGCCAAGTCAGAATTGGGGGGGATGATTTAAGCAACTTTTGAAACTCATATTTTGACATTCAGTCCATGTTAGCAGCACTCTACTGGTGTGCAGAGATTAAAATTAGCAGTGTCTGAACTGAACTTTTCTTCTTTGCATTCTTTACACAGCTATTTCCATAATTTGGGGGAAAATGAGTGCAACACTGAATGTCTTCCAGCAGAGACTTCCAGAAGTATGCATCTGGATTCATGTTTAAGTGACTGACTCTGTCAGGCCAAAAATTTTTTTTAAAGCCTTTGCGTGTTTACGCTTTAAAAAGCTGTGAACACTTTCATCTTTTGTTGTGTTTGGTTGACGCAATGTGCAAAGTGCTTATTATTATGCTCTTTTAAGCTTCATTTTGGGTGTGACCATATTAATGTATGGACTTCAATTTCACAGCTGTCCATTAAAAGTTTGTTTGCGATTTTTTTATTTTTATTTTTTTAGTAAAGACTGAGCTGTTTTATTGCTATCAACTCACCTGGCTCTTTGGCAGCGCCATCTTTCAAAACACGTTTGGCCATGGCGGTCAGCTGTGCCTGAAACTTCTGCAAGGAATTCTGCAGAGCGTTGATTTCTGCTCCGTGATTTCCGCATGTGACGTTCATTCTGTAGAAGCAGTCCTGCAGGCCGGTAACATGTCTCTCCAGCCCATCTTTCAGGTCTTTGATGTTAGCAGAAACTCCGTCTAACCTTCCACACACCTTTTCAAGTCGGGTTACACGTCCATCCACAGCGGAGATGCCATCAGAAACACCCTGTGTGTTCTGTTTACATTCATTCAGTTCAGATGACACCTGCCTGCTAAGCGTATCGAGTCTGTCCTCCAGCTCCCCCACCTTGCGTTGAGTGGATTCAGATGTACCCCAGCTGTCCTGTGCTGTACTGCCTTCGCCTCTCTGCTCAGCATAGCAGCATGTTGAGTTTATTTTCTGCATATCTTGGTTGTATTTGCCTAAGGAATCACTTAAACCAGTAACAGCACCAGCCAGACCAAGTACATTGTTTTGAAGATTAATCAGTCCCTTCTTGAAGTCATCCATTTTCTGCACACTTCTCTCATCTGCTCCTGAGTACCTCTGAACAAGATTCTCAAGTTGGCTGACCTTGGCTTTGTTGGAACTCACGTCTGTGTGAAGGACGTCCAGGTCATTTCTGTACCGATACAAGTCCTTTAAAATATTTTCTAGACCATGAAGTTTAGGTGCAGAAGTTACCTGTCCTGCGGTATTTTCTGAGCCTGAACATCCTGCAGAGCACAACTCTCCAATAGTGTTAATCTTATCATCCAAACCTTGGAGGAGGAGCTTGTTGTTGTTAACTTCTGACTGGATGGCATTAATAGAGTCACTAAACTCCCCAGGGAAATTGTTTTTGCTTATTTCGACCAGCATGTTCGTAAACTGGTCCTCCATGCCATTCAGACGTTCGTCCAGAAGCATCCGAAGAGCTGCCACTTCCTCTGTGATTGTATTGGTTAGCTTTTCCTCGATGTAGAAGCAGTGAGTCTCTGCATTTTGTTCTGTAATATTTATACGTGCCTCCAGCTCCTCAATTAATACAGAAAAATCGCTGATGCTTTCCTGTGGAGCAGACAGATTTTCCAGCTCGTTGTCAATGCGGGCATTCAGGATGCGGTGAGCCTCTGCAATGCGGTCAATCTCACGCCACAGATCTTTATGGTCACTGTGTTCTTTTTCCTCTTTGGATGGATCCGTCTGCCTTTGAGTTCGTACAGGTCCATCTGCAGCAGCCAAGTCTAGACGCAGTGATCGGATCTCCTTTCGCAGATCAGCCTCCTTGGAATTCACCAACTTGGTAAACCTGTCCAAAACTTCATCATGGCTATCTTCACAGGTCTTCTGCAGCTTCTGGAGCTTGTCATTACATGAGCTCTGAGCTTTGGCCATTTGCTCCTCCAAATTCTGGTCTATGTCTTTCTTTAGGCTTTCAAATTTTCCATCAATGTAAGTCTGTATAACATCAAAATCTGGCATGGGTGAAGCTTGAGACTGAGAGGCATCCATGAGGACACGTATCTGGCCCTCATGACTTGTTGTGATTCCTCTTAAGTCTTCCAAAGCTTCATCCTTGCTTTGCAGAGCGTTACTGATATCATCCAAACGAGCTACTATTTTTTCTATGTCCTTCTGTCCTGGCAGCCCACCTCTGGTAGCCTGATGGCCATCCAAAACGGCCGGGTTCTCCTCCGTTGCTGCATCTGTGGGACTGTCTAGTGGGCGCATGTTGTTTAGAAGTGTCATCAGCATCTTCTTTGTGTCCTCTTGTAGGTTTGCAGTTAACCCCGTCAAAGCAGACTGGAGATCCAGGACTGTCTGAGACAGACGCTGAACCTCACCTTCCAGAAGATGCACCTTATCTGTCCCACCAGGCCTTGTCCCATGCTGCGGAGTCTCTCTTCGCTCCGGCCCTGGAATAATGGAATAACTTATTAATAATAACATAAATAAATACAAATTGCTTTGTTAGTGGCACATACTAATGTTTAGTAAAATACTGTTGGTATAAAGTTGATTTCTCACTCTGCATGTGTCTGGTTGCATGTCCAGGATTTGGTGGACGGTAAGGCTGCGTTCCCTGTACTGTTTGCCGGTCAGGGCTTGGTTTTGAGTCTTTACAGTTTGGACCTTGGTAACTAGGACAACATCTCCACTCTAATTCTGTGACTGTCTTATAGGCAATCTTGTATGTGGGTCGAAATCGAGTTTTGTACCTGTAAACACAAAGCAGAGAAATAAATGAGTTTTGTTATTCAGACACATATGGATGTAGTCTCAAATAAAATCTCAGGCATATATACATATAAACAGGAAACACTGGACTTCTCTCAAAACCACATCCAGACCTTTTGGAAAGTGTTATCAGTGTTATTATTTTCTGTGCTAAACTGCTCCACTACTTCAAAAAGAAGAACCTGGTTACTGGTTGACTCTTGCAATCGCCAAAACATCTGTTTTTTGGGGATTTTTTTTTTTTTTTTGGACATTGAAGGAGAAGCTCTAAAATGTCTATCTTCACTGTGTCAACATTCCAGCTTTCAAGCCAAAGAAAGCATTTCCCAAAGAAACAATAGATGACATCACTTCCCTGAAGTCAGGGGTCACGTCATGCAAAACATCTGGAAAGTTATTATCTGAAACAATCATCTTTACCCATTTCCCAACTGTCACTGGTAAAACTGTTCACTCTCAATAAGCAGGAACAAAAAAAAAAAAGAAAGACAGTGACAACAACACTTTACAGTCTGCTTGTGATCTACAAAGTATAATCAAATCTAATCCTAACATGAGACGACACGAAGTCGGTGCTGTGTATCATAAGTTGAGGTGTCTCCTCTCATGGCCAGCTCTTCTTGCCTGGAACTCTGGTGATCTAAGTATGATCAGCTTCCAGGAATCTTTTCCACAGAACAGGGGCTCTCATCCATGTGTTTGTGCAAGAGGATTGGAAAGCAGAACCACAGATAGCATGTGTTTAGGACTAACAATGATTCAGAAAGAAAAATGAATTAAATTGCAACACAGTATCTTCCAGTACAAAATTAAAACTGTTCCAGTCACTGGTGCCGACATTCCCATTTACAATGATTGGTTAATGATTTGTTTAGTGCAGAAGTTTGGGGATTGGAAATGGTAATCAAACTGTATAACGTTAAATGGGTTAGGGGAAAGTTTTATTTTTATTGTCATATGTTCATATTGTCAAAAGTACATGGGTACTTATCAGGTTAGAGTCAGGTTATACACTTTTTATATTCTTTTTTTCCATCTATGATAATGCCACCCTAATGAGATCCAGATTAATGGCTTGTCAGATAAAATGAAAGTAAAGTCTGTTTTTTCCATAATAGCTATGAAAGCTACAAGAACACATTGAGTTATGTTTTAATCAAGACTAAATTCTTTCAAATGCTAACAAATTAGCAACTGTAAACCATCTGTTAGAGTCTCACAACTCATTTGAACATAGGACTAGATGGATTAACATGCAGATACATAAAGAGCTCCTCTAGAGGTGAAATTTTAAACATCTCTTCAAACCTTAACATGCAGGAAACTAGATTAAAAAAAGGAACAAATCAAAAAGTAAATGTGAACTGGCTCAAATATCTATTAATATTAGTACTTGCCTGTTACAAGCCTGTTTTATTTTACTTATTCTCATCGTGTTAGTCTTTATCTCGGACAGCTGGCAGTTACAGTTAATCTCATTTATACACCTGTGCTTGGGAAACCTCTGGGCCCAGTTTCAATACTTATACTGACAAACTAACCAGAGTGTGTGCAGGCCTGATGGCAGTGTCCTGCTACTGTAGCAGGGCTGGATAGCTTCTTCTTTTTTTTTTTTCCTCTAGAGGCCCATACTGAGTTTGAGTTTTTAAGACATGACAAAGGCCTATATTTGCAAATACCATGGTTACACGTTACAGGGGAAATATCCATCCATCCATCCATCCATGTATCCATTTTCATTCAGTTATCCAATTCAGGGGACTGGGTGAGAGAAAGAGGCAGGGTACACCCTGGACAGGTTGCCAATTTGCTGCAGGGCTAACACAGAAAGACAGATCACCATTTGCACTCACATTCACTCCTATGGACTATTAAGAATCACTAATTAATCTGACCCCACAAGGAAAAAATGACTAACATTAAAGAAAAGCCATCAAAATCCTATATCAACATCTAAATTTGTCTGCATCTTTTCAGGTGTCTCATATACATTAGCAGCAGGGATTCACCTTAAGATTCCTCAACATACTGCCACTTCGTCTTCTGTTTATTTATTTATTTTTAGGGTGGCAAATTCTTTTCTTTTCCTTTTTGAACATTGCAGGCTGGATTTAGATGCTCTGCAGTCCAGAGTGGCCGTCAAGCCCTATTTTGCCCATGTGTGCACTATTGTGAACCTGAACCATGGCTTCTCTACATGCTTATAAAAAATGGCAGCATAACATAAATTTCTATGTAGTATATGTCACCATGGGTTTTGTGTTGGAAGAAGTGCAGCTTTGTTGTCTCATATAATGGTTGCATCACATTTTGAATTTTTTGGCCATTTTCTGGTAACACTCGCTTCAGCCTGGCTTGTCATTTAGTCCAACAACAGACATAAATAAGTATATTAAACTATGAGTAGTGCTCTCCTCTTTATTAGTTTTAGCCACAGCTTCCTCCCTTTGCCTATTTTCAGTGGGTTTTGGAATTTGCTGTAAAAGCTGTACTTCTTTTGGTTCTGCCCATGAAGTTTTGCAGCCACTGTGAACATTTCTGCCTCCAGCTTTCTCCCAAATAAACATTTTGTATCTATTCTGCCACATGCATCTAAACATGCACCCTCAACCCCTTCTCCCCGGATGCTCACGCCACTTGTTGCTGGCAGTCGGGCTGGTAGGCTGGGCATGGGGCCACCACTGGCTCCTGGAAGCTCTCCACACTCCCCTGCACGGCGCAGCTCACGTTCTTTTGCACCATATAGGCGCACCAGTTCCTGAGGAGGGAGATAAACAAGGACTTAAGCATGTATACCAAGAAGTGGCAATTAATTTAGAGCAATATATACCAAAGAAAGCAGCTGGACTATAAAAGTATCATAACAAGCTCCATATGGTTTATGAGCTTTCCCTAAAGGCGTCGTTTCAGTGAGCTTTGTCAGACGCCCATCCCCAGACTATTTTCATTTATCAGAAAACATGTGGAAATGCAGTGGTCTGCTGTGCATAAGAGACTGGAGGTAATCAGTGACGTTCCAGGGTTTATCTGCACCTTATCGCCAACATTTGGCAACACTGGCGAACTAGAGCCAAATTTAGTCACTGGCTGATAGAACAACAGGGAATGCTATCAAGCTGCATATGACCATAAGAGGCTAAATCCTCACCGATCTTAGGTCATTCAGGTAACTGAGAAGTCTGGAACTCATAGGATTGTTTGGTTGTTTTGGCAGCAAAAGCGTACAGCGTTACCTTTAAGCAGGAACACCCGTAACGAAGCGCTTATTAGTTTGTGAAAGACAGAAAGTTTTAAAGAGTTCGTCTAAGCTGTACAAAAGTCATTGCTTACCCAGTCCTGTGCCTGTGTACCGGTCCAGTGTTTGCAGACCCGTGGAACAAGCCGTAAGAGGAGGGGGTCCCGTAAGTGAGCTGAAAGTTTAAAATCAGTGTGAAAACTGCCCACCACCGGTCCATCTCTCCACGCCTGTGCTTCACACTTAACAAACACATTAAAATAAATATTCCTGCCACAGAGAAAGAAAAAACTACCCTGTTATTACCATCCGCAAATTTCCCAAAGTTACATTGCCCTTGTGACTGATTTAACTCCGGTAACTGAACTTTGAGGGAAGTCCACAATCACTGCAACTCCCTTGGAATGACGTTGAAGGCCCACACCCTCCTTCTCCACCCCTAAAAAACACCAGGGGGGGAAAGACTTCCTCAAGTCTATTATTCAAAAAAAAAAAAAAGTCTGTAGCCCTAGAGTTTAGCTTTAATTAAATTACTCTTTTAAGTTTTGGTGGTTAAGACGCGATGATTAATTAATGCGAGGGACGCAGGGCGATGCGGGCATCATGAAGTCAGTCAACAGCCGATAAGTCACACCTCACTGATAATAGGGTAATGTCATTTGAATACAACCACCAGAGTTGAAAGACGCGTGTGAAGTGGTGGAGTTGATGATATTCATGACTTGGGATAACAGTAGTAATTTACATTCCGTTGGATAATGGGAATGAGGGGAGGTTATATATTCTGGTGTGCACTCTGTTCCTTTCTGCATCAGCTCGTTGGGCAAATTGTATTTTTAAAGCCCAACTGAGCAATTTGCTGATTTATTAACGTGAATAGATACAAAATGTACAGCATTAAATAGGCCTGCACGAGAGCTTCAATTCACAGCACTCGAGGCAGAAATTCATTGTCGGTGCTTTTGCACTGTGCGAAAAGTGCGCGAGTTTCCGTGCTCAACATGGTGCTGCTGTGAAAATGATTCTTTGTGTGAAATGGCCTGCAGTTACCCTGTTTCTCATGGTGCTGTGGTGCGGGGAAAACTGTATAACTTCTTCTCCCTGATCAGACAGGTGCTGTCATTTAACGCAATACTGATTAATGAGGTGGGGTGGTGGTGGTGGCAACGACCAGGGAAGACTGAGACTTAAATAAAGACAGGGTGAGAATACAAAGCAAGATGTGGTCGTCTGTGAGGATACAGAGGGATTCTTTAAAGCATCGTGGGAACGGGGAACGAATAACAACGCAAATGGATGTACACACAAAGATCCAACCCTTCTCTGTCTGGTCTCTCAGACCACAGATAGCCATTTCCTAAAAATAAAGGCTGCAGTGTTTCATCAGACAGCCTGCACCAGGTCGGCCAACAGAAAGATGCCGGAATGTGTTACATAAGTGAAAAAAGTCTCTTGAGGATTTGATTTTCAAATCGTTTAATAAACAACAAATGTCAGGTAAGCCTGACATTAACACCCATCCTCACGGGAAAGATCCTTCTAATGAGGTTACTGGGAGTTTCCTCCTTTTCCTGTGCTAACATCTTTGCACTTCACACGTAAAAAATAAAATAACTTACATTATAAAGTCAGCAAACTTCAACATTCGGGCTTTTGAGATAGAGGGGAGGAAAAAAAGATGCTGTGAAGAAGCGCCATGTGAGTCAAAACTGTTGACATGGTTGTTTCTTTAGTGTCCAGAAGAGGGCAGCACAGTAGCGGTAAAAAAAAAAAAAATAATAAAAAAAAACCCAGCAGGCACTCCTTGTAGTCATGGCAATTCTTATCCGAAAGTGTTGAGCGTGAGAAAAGGGCATTTCATTACTGAGGCAGCATGAGTGTAAAATGTCCAGTTTCATCACCTTGCCGTGTTGCCTTCATGTCAATCATCCTCGTCATGGACTCTGAATTAACCATCAACTCTTTATCGTGAGCAGCTTTACCGTCATCATACACTTTCTCTTTATTTATAACTAATAACGACTGACATTTACAGCGTGCTGCCAACAGGTTTCAGTTTCACGAGTTCAGAACATCACCTAGTCTGTTTTCACTGCCTTAATTGTATGCGGATTAGAGCACGTGCTTATTGTCATTTTCCATGATGACATTATCAAGGCTTACACCTTCATAGTCATTAACTTCATATACGCCCTGACATTCATGCAGAACAGGAAGTATGAAGGGTCATGACTGATGGAAAATACCAAGCCATATTTTTCATTACAAAGAAGAAAAAGAAGAAGATCCATAAATCCTGGAATATTTCCTCGTTGCACCTCTCCGGGATCCATTTCTTATTTTTTGACTTTGTCGAAGTTGGAGGACTGATTGGAAATGGAACAGCCACCACTGAATCCAGGGAGGATCGTTTGCAGCCAACGATGCATTTGTCACGAAGACATGCATTTTGCAGGGCCAACCCCTCGCCGTGACCCCTTTTGAATCCTCCTAAATTCACCGAAGATACGACCTTGATCTTTTTCTTTACTTATAATAAAGGCGGTGGTGCACCTGTGGGCGGGGCTGCCGCTGCAGAGGCAACACAAAGCAGATTTCTCACTGGAAGGATCAGATGTGTGCTCCACTGAGACTCATGTCCTGAAACACTCTGCTTCAAAGCACGTGGGTCAGATTAAATTCAGACGGAGCTATCTGTCCATGTAGGTACCCTGTGGATTTCTTTTTTTTTTTGTCTTAACACTAAAGTATCTTTGTAAAAATAAGTACTAAAGAATAATAAAATAAGAAAAATAGACTTTTTGTGTCACCAAGGGAGAGTGAGCAGTGGTGCAGAGATCACTTTCATTTGGCAAGCAGCAGCTATGTACCACCCGTATTACACCAGTGGGTGACTCAGTGGGAGAGCCAAGGCCTGCAAACACTGCCTACGCAGGTGTTTTTCAAAGTGGGGTCAAGGGGCTGCCCAAAGGTGCTGTGGTGGGATTGCTACTTCAGTTTTCCTTTTCTCCCTTGCGCTCCACACAGTGAAACAGAGAGAAAGACATGTAGTGTTTCAGATCACACAGTTTACTAGATTTTTTCACTCCTGGGTGGTTTTGTGCTGAAGAGAATTTGAAAAAGAAAAGAACAAAGGTCTCAATCTGAGGCCCTGCATATGGAGATGCTTCAGGATTTGTCCCTTCAGAAGGCGCGTGAACACACATAAATGTATTTTATGGCACAGTGAAGCAGATGATCACTCTCTCTCACTCTCCAAAGCTTTTTCAATGTGGCTTCGTTGTAAGGAATGTAGAAGTTATGAAACCTTGGAGATTCAGCTCTGGCTGATCTTCCTCCCCCATTGTTTCAGAATTACCCTCCTAGTCTCCTCATCTCTCCTTTTCCTTCTCTTACATTTCACCTCCGAGAGAGAGAGAAAAAGAGAGAGAGAAGGGTGAAAAAGGGAGACTTGACAGAAACCAACTTGTATCACTGTCACTTTGTAATGGTCGACTAAACGAAAATAGCACCCTAATTAGTCAACCTTTCCATTATGTGTGACACTTACATTTGTGGGTGCTTAGCCCGACTGATCTTTTTAGGTTATTAATTGGCATAACACTGTGAATGACCCCCTTTGGATCAGGTTGGAAGTTGTTGGATTTTTCTTGTTTTGCTGAGGAAAAGCATAATGATTCACTACAGAGCCATGATGAGAACATAAGATTAAGAGAAAGTTCAAACAAATGTCATGGTCTGAGACAGACGGGGAGACAGGCGCGGAGACAAAGGGAGAGAGACATAGCTGCCTGTTGTGGATGTACACAAATAACGCACCCACCCACCCACTCGCCTCCCCTACACAGAAAAACACACACAGACGCAGTCTCTCCCCCACCCCCCTCTGAGTCTCTCACACACGTGCACACAGACATGGTCCCATGCGCACACACACACACACACACACACACACACACACACACACACACACACACACACACACACACACCACACACACACTATAATAGGAAAGGCTGACAGCACCTGAGATGGGTCGTGCCCATTTGCTTACAGAGTAATTAAATTAATGAATAGTAATGTGGGAATCAAATGTTGCAAAGAGAAAGAAAATGATAAATATGATCTATTTTTACCCACCACCAGCCTGTATATGTTGTGACCTGTACTATTTGACTGATTGGAAGAAGTATTTAGTGTTTATTTACTATGTAGGAGATAATGTAAAGATGAGATGATCTGTGATAATAGTGAGTGATAACACAGTTTCTTTAACCAGGCTCCATCCTGGTTAAAGTACAGCTCTATCCACTTTAATAATAAAGGACACTTTGATATCCGCGAGTTCAACTATAAAATTTTATGTCAAACAACAACAGCAAGGCAGGGGTAAGAACAATAGCGAGAACGGGGCGGCAGTGAGCCAGTCAGTTAATTATTAATTCACTGCATTTGTGTTTGATTAGTTGAAATGCCAGCTATAGGAGAGGCTGGGTTAATCAATGACATTAAAAATCAGTTTGTTATAAAAATCTGTGGTGTCAAAATGAAAAGTGAAATCCAACAACAAGCCTTACTGACAGAGACCTGTCAAATTTCATCTGTGCTTTAAAAAAACAAAACACAACACAGAGCCTCAGTTAAAGCAGTTCTTGAGTAAATCTTTCGCTCTGCTCTGCTATAACAAGCAGAAATAAACTTGCGAGCTTGTTTAGACACTACTGGAGTCCCACTGCAAATGAGACTTGGTCTGTCTCTGAATTAAATAAACACTAATTGTATACACATGGACTGATTACTAATTGGGCCTGCAATGGACAGACTCTCAGGGGACAAAAGTCACAGGAGGCCTCCTTGGCCAGAGTCTTTGTATAGTGTAGAGTGACAGTCAGCTTGTTTTGTTGCAAAGGTAGATCAAACAGCTACACGGAATATCAAAGACTGAAAAAAACAGATACAGCTCCACTACACAGAGACACAGAACGACTTTCTGTCTCTTTGAGTCTTTCTGTATGAGTTTGGGGGTGTGCTTTCATGTCTGTGCCAAGGGGCCAGTCTCATAATAGAGCTACGTGTATGGCCTACAGTATAGCCTATTAATATTTACAATATGCTTGTTTTTGTTTTTGGATTTAGGATTAGCAGAAAGAAAAAAAAGCATGTTTCTTCTTAGAAAAAAAAAAGCAAAGTAGTAAAATATTAAATCCTTAATTCATTTTTGTACTCAAATGACAAAAAGGTGTACCTAATAAACTGGCTGGTGAGTATATTGCTTAAACACACTGTCTGTCTGCTCTTGGTAGCCAACTCAGGTCTGGTTGGCCTAAGGTAACCTGTTAAAAGTTCATTCATGACACTTAGGGAGGGCTCTGTGGAAGAGCGAGCATATGGAATAATATCAGAACGCAGATTTCCTGGGTTGCTGACCCTCTTTCAAAAGGGCGGAGTCTAAGTTTTTGCTGTTTATACAATAAGTTAGTGAATAGAGACATGAGCCATGGTCTTTAGCTCGTCTTAAAGGTTTTATATGTGGTAGTGGCTAATTATTGTCTTTCAACTATTAGCTTATTCTAAAGACCTAATTTGGATTGCCTGAGCTCATTTTTCTTTTAGCTGTTGCTTGACTCTGACAAGGTCTATTCCTGTGGTGAAATCCAGACTCAGTTGCTAGTTTATTAAGTAGAACTTGTTGAAACAAGAGCAGTCTGATTCGACAGTTTTGCAATAAGCGATGGCTTCACAAAGAAGTGATTTTTGAGTCCTTTTTGCTATTACACAAGCTGTACACTGTAATACCCTACAACACCTCTCTAAGACAGTTTTAAGATATGAAGTTGGCCTAATTGTTGTAACAGATGTTAGTTACAGCTAGCTAGCAACTTAATGCAGACACTCATGTGTGACTATCCTTCAGGAAAAATTTGCTGTTGTTGCTTTTAGGGTGTTTTTCTCCTTTGCTTACTTCATCTTTAAGTCTATTGTGAGTATACGGTTATACCAACTTTTGTCACTTTCAAGATGAACTACAACAATCACTTTTTTTTGTGAATACACTTGACATTTAGCTTGACAATGAAGGAATTTTTTCCACTCAGTAATGGGATTACTGTGGCTGCTTGCTGCTTTGTGTCCCAGTTACATCTAAACCTCCAAGCCTCTTGTTCACTCAGCCTCACTCACCTGGCCCTTATTTATTGAGTATGGTCAGCTTTTGCTAATCACAGCCACATAGCTGCAAGCTCAATGTCATAAATTTGTGAAAAATTTGCTGCTGTAGCTCACACATCTTTGTGTGCTGATTTTTAGGTTTCAATTTATCCAACTTGGCTCGGTATATTGCTTTGCAGCAGCTGAAGATAAGTCAAGTCAAGTCAAGCGGCTTTTATTGTCATTTTCAACCATGTATAGTGGTACAGTACAGAGTGAAAACGAGACAACGTTCCTCTGGGACCATGGTGCTACATATGACATATAACAGACAATCAACACAGGACTACATAAAGTGCAATGTGCAAAAATTGCAAAAAACAAGACAGTGCAACACTAGACAGAAGAGTACGATACAGGCACAAGACAGTGCAATGGAGATGTGCAAGATACTGAGTGTTCTGCAAAGTAGCATGGTGTCTGAAGGTGTGTGTGTGTGTGTGTGTGTGTGTGTGTGTGTGTGTGTGTGTGTGTGTGTGTGTGTGTGTGTGAGATTTCTGCAGATAAGTGCTTGGTAGTGACGTGTATGACGGTATGTGTGTGTGTGTCAGTCCAGTCACTGAGTGTTCAGGAGTCTGACGGCTTGGGGGAAGAAACTGTTTCGCAGTCTGGCAGTGAGGGCCCAGATGCTCCGGTACCTCTTTCCAGAAGGCAGCAGGGTGAAGAGTGTGTGTGAGGGGTGGGTGGGGTCCTCCACAATGCTGGTGGCTTTGTGGATGCAGTGGATGAGATAAGTGTCTGTGATGGAGGGAAGAGAGGCTCCAATGATCTTCTCAGCTGCTCTCACTATCCGTTGCAGGGTATTGCGGTCCGATACGGTGCAGTTACCATACCAGACAGTAATGCAGCTGCTCAGGATGCTCTCAATAGTA
>VVHJ01032387.1:0-12580 GCA_015107715.1 Tylochromis polylepis
ATGTGAATTCACGTTCAGCTGTCTCTGTCTCACACACACACACACACACACACACACACACACACACACACACACACACACACACACACACACACACACACATTATGTCGTGCTAAAATTTTCAAATGCCAGTGGCCATATTGTCTCTCTGTTTCAATCCCCTGCTGGATTCGTGCTTCATTAAAGAGAGCCATAGTTGCCATGGAAACATCCACCAGAAAGGGTAAACTGGCAATGTACTCGTGTCTCTACATTGTCAAAACGCTGTCAATATGAACGGTACCTCCTACAGTCAGCTATGACACTGTTTAACATGATGCTCAGAGTAATTTGCCCTTGTGAGTGTTTCTCAGCCTCGCTGACACTGTGCTCATATGAGCAGCATATTTCAGGGCTTTCAGTAGTCACAGGAAAAATTGTGCAAAAGAGGCTATGGAGTACAACGCTCTTTGAAACAGGAGAGACTCTCTCTCATCAGACTGGTCTGTCTGAAGAAGCCCAGACTGGGAGGCTTTCTGCCAGTAGAGGCACTGGATCAAAGGCAGACTCTCACTTCATGGACTTTTCATGGCAGCCCATTTTGCAAAGTCAGCCCATTTGTTTCCCATTGAACATCAGAAGAGAGTGGTGGCACTCATCATTGAGGGAAGCTTTTCACCCTCTTCTTCTTCCTATTATTATTTTTCTATCCACCCCCTCCCTTTCCTGTTCACTTTCAAACAAGCCTGGAGATTTCAGAGTTTTGCAAAGTATGGCACCACAGAGGGACATACTATGAATGAAGTTCAGTGCAGTCTGTGTTAGCTGGCTCGACAAAACCCAGTCAGAGATACAGGATATCACGACGCTGGTTATCATCTCCTTTTGTTAAATCTGGCTTCAGACTCTGTACATGCTAATAGAAAAAGGGGAGTTTCACAGGTCATATGACTCTTCTTCTACACAAAATGATCCCCATGAGTGACGCCTACTTTAGAGATGTTATCAGATGATGATGATAATGATGAAATGATGATTAAAAATCAATATCTATATATGAGAACATAAGAAGTGCAGTGCTGTTACAAATAAAACAAGATTAATGCTGCAGAAAATCATTAATCTTGGGATTTATCACACAGAGCATAAAACAATCACATTAATTCAAGTTAACGACTTAACCTCCTAAGGCCCGAACTTTTTCAAGGCATGCATTTTTAACATGCCTTGCAACATTCATCCTCAATAAAAGCTTTGTGAAAAAAAATAGTCGACTTCAAGCCATGATATGCTGGTGTTTCTAAACAAGAAAAGGAAGAAACAGAGATTTCATGGTTTGATCCCACAGTTGAAGCTTTATCACAACTGCTTTCATTACTGAAATATGTATGAAAGCAGTTGTGATAAAGCTTCAACTGTGGGATGTCAGTGGGGTAGTTGGAATTACATCTGAGGAGTCAGGAAAATTATTTCAGACCCAGAGCAGTCTCTGGCTCTGTTCCTGGGGTAAAATAGTGTTATTTTACTATTTACCTTTTGAGCTACAGTGCATTTGTTGCCAAATGCAGTGGTCTGGTTGGTCAGATCTGTTATTTGGATCTGAAAAATAGAGCTTGCTTTGAAAAAACATTCGTCTGGCGAAATTATGCAGTTGGTATGAATGGCTGAATTAAGAACAGGTGAGTCCAAAAAATATTTTAAAAGCATGAAATATTCACTAAGCCATTCATCTGGCTTCGTAGTACACCTCTGGACTCTAGGCACCACTGTTAGCTTGTTTGGATTAGCTGCAAAATGGCAGAATACAAAAATTTCAAAAACATTTTCATTACGAAGCTTGACTGCAACAGACACGCTAGCTGTGGCATTTCATGACATTTTAGCATTTGTTGAACCTCTGACCATGGATCTAACAGAATTTTTGATGCAATGAAGAAGACAAGTTAAAATGCGTAATCAGCAACAATGCAGTGACAATGCCTTATCAAAATTTGCCACTGTAAGCTAGCTTGCTAACGTTGGTGTTGACCAGTGTTGGCACTAGAGCAAAAGAACTGAAAGGTCAACCAACACTGATGGCAGGAGGGGGCATGTAGCTCATGTCACACTCTTGTTTTATAAAAGAAATAAACCATGACAGAGAGGTGTACATCCTTAGCATCGCTAACTGTGTCCATAAAACTAAGCTTGATGTGTCATGCAAAAAAGCTGGCCAAAAAACGCAGACTGAGAAAACTGCACACCAAGCAATGCACAGTCAAAAACGTCCTATAATTCCAGTGTTTGTTATCTTAATCTGACTGTCTGCACATATCTTGCAGAACTATGTTGAACAGTTTCTGATGTATAAAATGATTCAAATTTACATTTAACATTTACATTTAAAGTATATTTAAAATAGTTTAAAAGCAGCACAAATGAATAAAAACTGCAGGCTAGACAACATATTCTCTCATATTTATATCTATTCTTATTTTAAATCTCATCACAAAATTTTTAAAAAGTACAACAATTAGCTTGACCTGGTTGTTATAGCAATGTGTTTTATCACCAAACTCTGTGATATTCATTTTAATTATAGTTGTAAGAGTATGTCAGCTGGGGGGGGCAGTAGTCTGTTTGGACAGGAATGGATCACTAAGGCTGACACATAACACCAATGCTGCCGTTACCATCAGCCCTCATTACACTAAAAGTGTAAGTACAGAAGAATTAAATTGTATCTTCTCCAAGATTTCAACAATAAAATCTGTATTACTGTAGGGTCTTTACCTTACAATATAAAGCGCCTTTTGCCACTATTGTTGTGATTTGGTGCTGTATAAATAAAATTGATTTAACAAAACATTGCTTTAAATCTTAGAGCTTTACAGTACAGCTATTCTATTTGTTAAAACTTACCAAACTTACCTCTACTACATTATAAATTATACACTTTTGCACAGTTATTACTAGAAATTTTGGATTAAGGTCTGTTTTTTCCACAGTCACAAGTCACTGGCTGGATAAACTCGCACTGATAAGTTCCCTGCAGGTATAATTTTAGATATATAGGTTACTTTGTTTGCTCTGTAAACAAAGTATCTTATCTCCATACTGGCAGAAGTTTCAAATGGCCATTTAGGGTTTTATTTAGCGCCATATACCAGATCTTGCTGAAAATTAATTTGAATACTAACTTTGTAATGACGTATATTTAAAATCGTTGCTAGACTACATTATTTCATATCAGTGGAGTTTGGTTGGTTTTTCCTGTCCAGAGAAACACAGCTGAATTTACAGTAGTGTATAGTTATAATACTCAAAGAAGCTAATAACTAGATGGCGCCCACATTACTAAGATCAAATTTGTGCCAAAGCCGATGAGGTAGTCAAAATTCCTGAACCTTATCCAGTGTTCAAATGCAAAGTCCAGAGAGACTGACCTGTGCTCAAGACGGATCTTTAATTTTTATGTTTTGGTTTCTTGTAAAAGCCAGTTCACTCCTGTAAGCAAGCAAAGATAGTGCAGACTCTCTGTTATGCTTTTCATTCTCAGGGCATGAGAATTGTATGTTTCTATTCACGCTCACACAGCCTACACAGACACTCTCCATTTCACATCAGGTCAAAGGAGTACATAGCTTCAAAGTAGTTCAGCTTGTTGTTGTTACTGGCATTATCTTTTTTCATTGGAATATTGCACAAGAGAGTTGCCATTGCTCTCTCACACACACAAATGCAAATGCACACAGGGTCAGAGATAATTGAGCCTTGGGCTTTGGGAAGACAGCCTTAATGCCATCTGGTGCCCAGAGTTCATGCTGAGAAACCGTGAGCTCCACACCTGGGAAACGCTAATGCCTGCAACTGTTGTCGGACCACCAACTGCACACCCACCTGCCTCCATACCAACTGCTTTAACTCATTTCACACAAATTCATTCAAACACGAGGCCCACATTTTACACATTTAACATCAGTGGTCTGACATGTTCAGATATACTTTGTTATCACATGTATCTCAGACAGGGATCGTCTTTAGACGACTGTTTTATTTCCCGTTTTCAGCTGTGGAAAAAAAAGAGTAAGATTAAGTAGTGGGAGGAAGTCATATCAAAACAAGCCCTGATGCTTTAAGAGAGAGAAAGTGCTGTAGTTTCCACTGCATCATTACCAAAAAAAGAAGAAGGAAAAAAACGAAAAAAATATTAGACTTCTTTTACAGTTAGATATACAGTAGGACATATGATTTGCATTTGTGTTTCCACCAAAATGCTCCACATTCAGGGTACTAACACCACTTTCATGGCCAAGAGGGCCAGTTCAGTGACTTGGATTACCTGAGGTGGTACCTAGCATCTAGTCAGCAGCCTAGCCAGCAACCACGTGTCACTAAACGTGGCCACAAACTTAACACAGCATAACTTTAAAGTTTTAACCTATTTAAATTCTTCCTACCAGCCTGTGAACATGTCATCTCTGCGGTGAAGGTGGACATTGTAATATGCAAATCCTATTTCAGCTCCACAGATTGCAGAGCAGTGTACACACTGGGCAGGTTGCAGTCCATCAGAGCAGTGAGATTATATCACATGCTTTTCTTTTAAGACAGCTGCTGGAAACAAAGTTGATGAAGATGGTGAGAGTGAACCACCACAGAAACAAATCCATTGTCTTAAACACTTTTCCAGAGATGATTTGTGGGACACCATGAAACCACAACAGTATGCCAAATTATCCTTGAAACTGCACAGAGTGGTGACATTGTACTTTTCTTTCAGTTTAGTGTAGGTTTGAAGCATACACTAGCTTTGCAAGTGTACTGTGAATGCTACTTTATAAAGAAGACTGGCACAACTATAAACTATTTTCAAGAAAGTTTACTTAAGTTTCTAGATCGAGCTCTTGCCTTTCAGGCTTCCACGATCTATCTGAAGGCAAATATGTGATCTGCTCTTCAAGTGTTATATTGCTGGAATGTTCATGCATTTCAAAGCAGGGGAGCGCTCTTTAGTGTGTTGCTCAAGGACACACCACATTCAGAACTTTAGAACTTTAGATCAGGAAGCTAAGATGACAAAAACAAAAAGACAAATAAGGGCAAAATGAAAAGAAAGCTGTGAATCAGTTTTCTTTCAGAGTGCTTTCAAAAATAACAAGAGCAGTGAAAAAAAGCTCTCTGAGGCAAATTGAAAACCAAATAAATTACAGTAAGGAAAGACAGCAAATACTATTATTCTTTTGATAGTGATGATATGATGGTGAAGTGATGGAATGCACACAAGTGTGAATCATTGTGGGATCCATAGAAAAATCATCTTTCCTATTGCACAGAAATGATCCACAACTTTCCACATCTAATCAGTCATTACCTGCTCTGTGACAGTCACAACACAATGCCATTTTTTTGTTTTTGTTTTTGTTTTGTTGTTGTTGTTTTTACAACAGCCAGTAACAAGAGGTCATGGGATTTTTACTGCTGGAGATGAATTTCAAGTCGCCGTGAATGAGTCTCTCCCATTTCTCTGCTAAAACACAGGCAGCACTCTTACCCAGAGACAGAGAGAGGGAGGGAGAGAGGAAGAGCGAAAGAGGAAGAGACGGCACTTACAGCATACAGAAAGAGGTAGAGAAAGAGTTTGAGTGGAGAGAGCATGAAGAGGCTGAGTGTGACAGCGCCGAATGAGAGAAGGAAGAGGAGGAGGAGGGACCGAGTGGCAGGGAAAGGGTGGGAGAAGCTGAGAGGGGGACGGACTGAGCGAGTGAGGGGAGGGAGCACCAGAGGAGGGGAAAGTAGATGAGAGGGAGAAGTAAAGAGGGAAACTGAGGGAGTCAGGAGAAGCGAGGAGACTAAAAGGAAAGGAACACAAAAAAAGGAGGACAGATCAGCAAATAAGCCTAGTAGCATTCCTCTCACAGCTGCAGTGATCCAGGCTGGGAGGGGAAGTTTAGCTCACTGGGAGGAAAAAAAACAAACAAACAAGAATTTGTATATATTTTCTCTGAGCTAAGAAACCAGAAGCTACTGTAAAAAAGGAAAGGGAGCAAGAAGAGAGATTCTGCAGCCTCCAAGTGTCCTGCAGGGAAAGATGGATTCAGATTCTGGAGAGCAGAGTGACGGAGACCTCTCTCCAGGTAAGGCCTCGAGACTCTTACAAGTCACCACAACACTGGTTTCTGGCATGTCCTGCTAACTAGACTTTAAGCAGACCAATCCAGGAGGTCTACGAGTTCTTTCTTCCTTTGTGTTCCAGTACATTTTCAGCATTTTCTTTACTCTCAGCTTAAACACATTTAGTGCATCTCAGTCGTCTCTGAACCATTTCTCTCACGCATGCAGTCTCTTTCCAGTGATCAACAGCTTGCCTGCAAATCTGAATCATTCTTTAGTGCACCCAAATGTAAGGATGGAGTACAGTATTTAAAGCTTTCAAAGATGTATGACAGGCAAGCAGCCGTGAGCTTGGATGTATGGACAGTGATGCTGGTGGCTGGCAGAGGCTCCCTGAGTGCGTGGAGGAAAACCGGCTCAGTCACCACCAGGAACAGGCAAGCTCCGACACGTGCAGCCAGTTTGTTCATCGACACATCCAGCCATAGAAAGAGCCAGAGAGAGCACAGACTCCCCAGATGCTAAAATCAGCTCCTTTTCCTCATGAAGCTCGCTGTTGTTTGCTGGAAGTTAAAAAAAAAAGAAAAAAAGATTTATGGTGTCAAAGTACAGGGCAAAGATTTATTGCGCAGATGAGAGTTATACATTAAACGCACAGGTAGACGCACGAATGCTCCTTAAAGTGAACTTGCTTATTGGAGATTTCACAGCACCGAATACATGTGGGCGACTGATTCTGTGAGAGAAAGGAGGGAGATGAAGCATCCTTGTGGAGATATGTTTGAGTTGAAACAGCAAGCATGAAACGTGTTTCCAGGAGGGTTTTTTTTGTTTGTTTCACAGCAGTGTCAGAATACAGGAACAGTCAAATAGCAGCAAAACAATAAAAGTAAAACTCACGCTTACGCTTGAAATGACTTTATCGCTCTCCTATCATGTTTTCCTAAAATTAGTACTATTAGTAGATCTGCTATAGGTGTCGGATGGTTTTATCATTTAATGTTAGATAATGTTGATGGCGTGGGTGTTTGCAGTTTTATTTGAAGTCACAGAGCTCCGTGTGCCTTAATGATGCTCTGCTGAACTCTGGCCATCTGCCTGTCCATCTGGACCATTGTCTGTCCTCTCATCCATTTGCAAGTGGAGAGGAACCTCAGCAGATGATATTCGTATCATCTGCTGACTTCCATAAAAGTCTTTCATATGAACCGATGCTTTGTGCGTCACAGTTAAGCCAAACCGTAAAGGAAGAGGCTTTATTCATGTCACTTTGATGTGAAGTGGTGTACAGTGTTTTCCAGAGACTCCAGGTAAAGCATCCTTCAGCATAACATAATCAGGTCTTTGTTATGTCAGAGTAATAAAATCATATAGATTTATCGATTGTACACTAAAAAAAAACCAAAACGTTGCTGCACATGTTGAATATGCAGGGTGATGCCAGAGCTATATTTTTCCAAAGTCAAGAGAAAGCAAGAGCCTGACTCATACTCATAATGCATCGTGCTTTGTTGCTGTGCTGCAGTGCCTACTCTACCGTGGAAAAATCTGGTTTGGCTCACTTGATAAGGTCAGTGAAAGCTGAGAAAACGTATTTGGGAAAACAGGAGTCTTTTGAAACTCTGTCGTACAGAAACAAAATCCCTTTTCCTTCGATATGTACGTAGATGAGGGATGTGTGATAAAGCTACGCTTTACACATACGCATGCATATCTTCGGCAGTGTAAATAGTGAGGTATTATGTTTCAGCTGACCTTGACCTTTCAACCATCTCCTGTGCCCTTGGGCAGTTAATGGTTGTACTTTTTAAAGAGAGTGATGTTTTACATTTCTGTGCTGCATTAATTTTTCCACAAAGTGCCCTTTCCATGAGCAGTTAGTGATAGTTTATTTTCTTCAGTGGCTTTTCTGGGCTAACCCAAGAGGACTAGCCTGACATGACACAGATAAAGAAGATTGTGCATTCAAGCAATATCTGAGTGTGCTTCTAACATGCAAACTCATTAATAAACCCACATGAAGATAATATCATGACTGAACTATGAGTGTCTTTCTAGTAGTTCGAGCCATGGGGACCTGGTTGGAAGGTGGCTGCTAGTAAACAGATAGAGAGATAAGTTTGTTACTACCCCCAGGAGAGAGATGTTTGGTCACCCATCTATAAATCAAACTCAAAATAGTGGCCTTGTGATCCCATGTGTTTTGTGTTTTATAGTTATGCCAGGAACAAGAAAATAGTCTGGAGGAAGAAAAGGGGTAAGGAAAGCCTGCTAGTTAATTTAGGCAGTCGGACTCACCGCACCCAGCACATCGTGAAGGTGTAGCTACCGGAGCTGTGCTACTACTTTTGCTGCGTGCCTTCACACACTGCTTACCCAAAAATGCTGCTGCTGCTTCTACTGCTTGGTGCCACCACAGTCACCGCTGCTGTCAGCATTTTAAAGAAACACCTCCACGTCAGCACCCACCTGTAGGTTCTTAGCTTTCCAAAGGCAGTAAAGCAGAAAACTACGTCAGCTGGAGGGGAATGTAGCACATGCTGCAATATGTAACTTAAAAACAAAACAAGTGTAGCTGACTTAAAAAATATTAGATTTGGCTACGTCATTATATATTATCACTCTATGGCAGGTTAGCTGTGAAAAGGTACTATTACTCTTTGTATTAGCTACTTACACACGATATAATAGCATTCCTTAGCTTTCTTAATGATCCAATTTCCAATGTAGCACATTATCAGATGGGTTAGCTTAAGTTAGCAAAATTTAGAAAGCCTTAAATGATATTTGATAATTTACTTTTAGTGAAAAAATGCTTTAGACCTGCTGCTTAATGCTTTTACCATTCTTCCCGGTGATGGCGCCTCACATCTTGAGCCTGAATCCCTTTTTGTCTCCTTAAAGTCTCAGTTTTTCCACCCTGAAAAAACTTGTAGGTTTTTTAACCTGTAGGTAGGGCATCCCACCTCAGCTTTTAGGCTCTTTTTTTGCCAACTACATCTATAAATCTATCACTTATGTGAGATTAAATAATAATCTGTCTCCATGTTTTCTTATGGGAAGCGAGAACATTTATGCAGCACATTTTTTACTTTTACTAATAACACACTCCATGTGATAGTTTATGGATATATTTTAAATAAGCGTCGATAGCCTTAAACTTTTTTTTTCATTAAAAAAAGTTTCACACCATTTAAAGTGTCACAAAAACATTGTCAAAGTTTTTCAAGATGCTTACAGGAAGCAAAATGGCAGCAATTTATTAAGTTCTGCTGGGGGAAAGATTTTATGACATGGGAGAGATAGGACAGAGCGTCATTACAAAAACTAATATTGTGCTTCATTGTGTTTTTCTGGCTTTGCTACAGCATTCTGCACACAGAGCACACAGAGCTGTGCTGCAACAACTCTGAAAAAGGCCATAAAAAAAAAATCTCAAACAGAAAGGATCATATTTTCTTACCCATAATCATCCAGTCATGCACTGAGCATGCCTCTGACCATACCAGTATCCACAAACTGATTCACCCAGTCATCCTATCCTTCCTTTCTGTGGTGGAGCGGGGATGACCACACCTAATTATGAGTCAAAGCAAAGCTGACTGTCAGTACACCTGTTCTCCTGTGTATGTTGCACAATAGGTGCAAAATAGAGGCTAGACATTTCACTAAACTGTAATGCTTCAGGGCTTTCAGACACTCCTGTTTTCCACTTTGAATTATTTTTTTTAAATATTACTATATTATATTAAGTTATATTACTGTGGCATTATGTTTAGCAATCAATCACATTCTGTTTTTGGCTGATTTATTCTGGTAATGCGATTCTCTCGAACACCATAACTCCATCAGCCCTGTATAGATCTATTTCCAGGCATTTGTGTTTACCTTCAAATTCATAGGAAAAGGAGACTTGTTGAAAAGGGAAGCTTTTTGGCTGTTGTAACAACAGCTGTGAAATCCATAGGGGCGTGAGGGCCGTTGCTGTGCTTCTATTAAAAACACAAAACTGCAGATGTTGTCTGATGAAACAACTGAAATGCGATCTTGGGCCAGGAGATTATCCCCGCCATTCATTCATTCAGTGTTTGCGCACCAACAAACCTGCTTTATTTTCCCTGTTAACCGCCACTATTTCAAGCTTCCACAAACACTTGAGCTATCTCCGACGCATCAGAGCAGGCCAGATGCACTCGGCAATCAGAGAAAAGCTTCTGCCTCATGATTGCCATGTTGGCAGACCGGCCACATGCTTTGCACATGTGAGCCAGCCCTGGATACACTGCAACACTCCCATAGATACGCACAGACATACTGAAAAAAAGCCTGCGCTCTTCTCGCTCATATCCTTGGTCTCCCAGCGCATGCATCCCTATACTCTGCATTTAATCTGGCCCACAGATGGAGAGTGCTCACTGCACTACACCCAGCCCTCTGTACACACGCGCATACACACAAACACCCACACTCAAGACACCAGGAGCTGGTTCTGGAAAATTGTAACACGAACTGAGAAAAAAAACACACAGGAGTGAAGCCGTAAGTGGAAAAGACGACTCAGGAGAAAATAGTTTTTCCTACAACTGAAGCAAAAGACAAAAAAACCCTTTGGTCACTATCTGTGTGTGAGTGCACTTTCTCTGTATGCACATGCATGCATGCATGCACTGACACAATAATACCGTGGCATTTCACGGTGTTTGTAGGACATTTGGAAAGAGGATTGTCTCCCCACGGCTGAGCCATTACTGAAACACAGAGTTAGACCGCAGAGGCACTCTGACAGGCATTCTGGTCAAAAGCCTCATAGACACACATTCATAAGGAGGAGATGGCTGTGGTTTCACAGGAGAGCCATTCGAAGCAAAGCAAACAGTCAGTAGTGGCGCCTGAAGTGAGAGACGATCTCTTTGGGGAGAGCAGTATGCATTAAATGAAAGCTGGACTGGTGTTTGAGAACCACTGAGCCTGTGCAGATGCCTGTTCTGTGAAGCAGCGATGTGCAGACATGTGCGTTGGTTTATTTTCTCACTTGTGTTGCCCTAAAGTCACAATCTCTGATAGAACGTGTTTCAAAGTGTTCTTTAGGTTCAATTTGTGGTTAAAAGAGTTTTCTACATTAGTGTCAATAGAAAGTGATGTGTCTGGGTTTTTCTGACTTTCTGACATTTCCCAAAAAACTAACGAAAAAACAAAACTTAACATGCAGATGGTAAAAAGCTAAATACACTTTTCCTCTCTCCCACTCCAAAAAAAAAAAAAAAAATGATAGAAAACAATGTGGAGTGGGAGGCAATTACACACACAGCTTTTCACACTTAACTCTAGGAGAACTGAACAAACTGTGCTGATTATAGCATTATAGAGTTGTGGTAGGGAAAAGCACCCATGTTCATCATATTTCATAACAGTTTAGCAGTGTGTCATGTTAATCCTGCTTTCAGAAAACCTTTAAAAACTATTTCTAGTGAGATGGGAGACAGCCGCTCAGACAGAAGTAGCCCTTGCAGTTATGTTGTGGGTGTAGACATTTCACGAGCCTTAATGGTAGCTAAAACTTTACTCTCTGTTATCCCTGGAGGCTGGGATTCGAATTAACTCATGGAATGATTCAGTTTAGGCTCGTAATAAGGAGTCAAAAGAAAAACGCAGTCAATAAAAGTCAGTTAGAAACATACGAATATAAGAGAGAGAGAGCGTTGTGAGTCTGCGTGAACCACAGTTATTTCCTGGTCATTAGTTAGTGGTGTGATGGCAGCCAAGACGGCAGAGGCTCTTTGGCTTTGCACTAACACTAACGTGCGCAAAGAGGGAGGGCCTGCAAGGTCAAAGCTCAAAGCGTATCCAGTTTCATCACTTTAATCAAAGCAGGAGCAATCTGAAATCCTGAAACCCTAATCTTAATAACCTTCGCTTGACTATTCATAACTCTATAATAGTTTATTATTGATGCTTTATTTCATCTGTCCTCTGGCTGTCCTGGCAGTAGAATGCGTGTGAATGTTAGATAGAAAGCACTTAATTTATAGAAAGAGCATAAAAAACGCTGCTTTCAGCTCTGTATAAGGGCAATGACAAACTGAGCTCCTCTGTAAATGATTTGAAGTTTCTCAGTGCCTCATATTTACTTAAAAAAAAACATTTTATGTGAACTCAGAGTGAGTGAACTAGTAAACAAACCAGGAGACCAAAGTTCTGGGAAGGGGGAATTTGGGTGGGCTGTCATGGTCTGGATGATTTTGCATGCGAGTATCTGTGTGTGCGTGCTTCTTCTCGAGCACGCGTGTGTCCCTTTGTGAACGATGCCATGGCATGCTGAGACTTGGCCAAGGTCTGTGGAAGGAGCGACTCACCCAGGGCCGGAAAACACTCACTTCCTCGACACTGTGCGCTGTAGATGCGCTGAGAAATGGAGAGAGATGAGCAGATGAGAAAGACACAAGAGCTTCGTGTGTGTGTGTGTGTGTGTGTGTGTGTGTGTGTGTGTGTGTGTGTGTGTGTGTGTGTG
>VVHJ01032393.1:0-13309 GCA_015107715.1 Tylochromis polylepis
ATCAGTTCCCACTAATATCCAATAACTTCGCACAGCCATTGAAGAGGAGTGGACCAACATTCCACAGGCCACAATTGACAATCTGATAAACTCTATGCGAAGAAGATGTGTTGCACTGCATGAGGCAAATGGTGGTCACACCAGATACTGACCGGTTCTGAGTCCCCAGACCCCCAATAAAGCACAAAACTGCACATTCCAGGGTGGCCTTTTATTGTGGGCAGTATAAGGTACACCTGTGCACTACTCATGATGTCAGATCAGCATCTTGATGTGGCACACCTGTGAGGTGGGATGGATTATCTCAGCAAAGCAGAAGTGCTCACTATCACACATTTAGACTGATTTGTGAACAATGTTTGAGAGAAATGGTAATATTGTGTATCTGGAATGAATTTTAGATCTTTAAGTCCATCTCATGGAAAATCGGAGCAGAAACAAAGGTGTTGCGTTTATATTTTTGTTGAGTGTAGAATTTTTCATCTAAGCAAATGGGAACAAGTTATATCTTGTAGTGACAGGCTGCTACTGACAAAGTGCCTAAAGATACAATTTAAAATTGTCTTTGCCAAGTTGTCTGTTACATACAGACACAACACTGGTTCATCTCTTGAGTTAGTTGCCTTTTTGATGCCTGAATGATTCATAGGTCAGTGTTAAGTAGCTTAAAAATAAACAACAAAGAAAAAATTCCTCTGGACATGTTCAGTATTCAAGGATTGCACTGAAAATGAATGAAAAACAACCAATGTCCAAAAAGAGAAATTGTGAAAAACCTTCAAAAAACCTGCAGATCTATCACTCAAAAGCACTTTTAAAAATAACAAGAGAGTCTGGATCCTTTAAAGTGAAATATAAAGAAATGGGAAGTGGCTTGAGACTTTTACACAAAACTGTAAGATGAGGATTATTTTTAACCATGAATCATGCAAAGACATCCAAGCAGAGTCTGTTATTATTCTAAATATATTGTGTCCAGTATTCCCTTGCATATTATCATTGGACCAATAGAAACTCTCATCCAACTGTGACACATCACATCAATCTGTCATAATTTTACTCACTTCTCTCAGGGTGCAAATAATCATCCCTTATAAACTGAACTAAGCCTGACTTATTAGCCAGCTAGCTAGCTGGAAACATTAAAAAGTATTAGTCAGTGAGCCAGAGCCCAGGCTAGACAAATCAGTGTTTGGATTACCAAGAGATCATCGGAATATTTCTCTCCTGTAAGTGACCCCCGGCCCGAACAGGTTGGAGCACTATATGCCTAATTAAACATGAGAGGTACTAATTGGTGCTGACTGAGTGTGACACATCATGAATTGTGTGGCTGTTCAGACAGACTTTGCTTCTTTCTGGCATCATTTGGACAACAGTGTCTATTAAATAACAGAGGAAGGCACCTTTTAATAAGAAGCAGACGAAAACTGTATAGATTTTCAATTCTGACACTTCGGACCAACATTTTACTTTGAGTAACCTTTTACAAACCAACGGCAGATAACTTTGTGTACCAGTTAAAGGCTTACAAAATGGCATTTTTTTTTTGGCATATTACAGCTTAAGCTCTGGATATGTCATGAAGGAGACCGTGTGCTGGACCTACGGAGCAGTCTGTACAGTTTTCCCTGAGTGTATCTTGAAGTCAGCCGGCCCCCTGCAGCCTCACTGATCACCTCTGTGGACAGATGGGCTAGACACTGAGTCAGTTTCACAAGGCCCACCAGCAGAGCTCCACCGCCCAGCAGTATACAGGGCCACAGCAGTGCAAACAGGACCATCTGCAAAGTGTACTTCCTGCGTAAGATGGCATGGTTGGGGTACCTCGTCTGATCAGTTAAACATGTGACGTTGTTCCTGAGCTGACTGTCCAAGCTGCTGTTCACTTTCTGGACTTGATCCTGAAGTGCTTTTCTGTCCATTTGGCATTTGGGCATGTAGAAACACTGAGAGAGAAAAAGATAAGATTCAAGTGTAATTTTTTATCAAGTGACCTGCCCCTTACAGTTGGCAGGACTGATTGCAATCAGTGAGACGAGCTGCAAGGGTCTTTTTTTTTTTTTGGGTTTAGTTTTTTTTTGTCTGTTAAAAAAAAGAAAGAGAATTTTCTAGCCTCCATTTTCTGCACCGGTGCCAAAAAATACTTCATAGCATCTCTCTGAATGGAGCAGAAGTGCAGTGTGAGAGCATCTCCTAATAATATCTACTGGTTTATTCACAAGGGCACAGGCATTAAAAATGCTGCTGCTTTTCCATCCTGTCAGCTAGTTCAGCCTTCACCGCTTTCTCGCATGCGTTCCCAGGTCGACGCTTAGATGGATAATAAAACACCGGAGAATTAAAATTAAGAATTACTAAACAAAGTAATCCTACATGCTGTGGTATATAGATATAAAGGCCTAATGTTCAAATTTGATGCTCCAGAGCAGATATGCTCCTCCCGGGCAGTTCATGTACCAATTTCTAAAACCTGGAATTTTGTGTTTTCTTTCAAAAGTCTTTTTATTAGACATGGAATTTTGTGTTTTAAATCCACACCTCGGTCGTGAGGAGAACAGATTCCTCATTTAAGTGGAGCACGGCCTCCTCGGTGGAGCCATTGAAGTAAACCGTCACCGTCGCCTTGAGGCACGGCACTGTGCTCACACCTCTGCAGTCCACCCACTCCTCCAGTATCTCACTCTTCTGCAGCACACAGCTGGCATTACCATCATCCCAGCCACTGGAAGACAACCAGCAGGGAAGGTTCAGAGAAGCCTTCAACCTTCAAACTTACAGCATTCACACTCACATCTCAGGGGCACTAATTAAAACAGCTGCATAAAGGACTGCCACTGCATTTTGTAGAAACACCGATCAGTGTGGGATAGACTGATCCACTAACTTTTCCACAGGGATTGGTAAAATGTTCCTGCCCAAATTTTTTATAATTTTCTACTTCGTCTGTGTGGTTTAGTGCAATTAGCCAATATTAGCATGTTAACAGCTAAATTAAGATCCTGAACATGGAAACTTTAGACTTGCTCAGCATCATCTGTCATCTGTCTGTCTGTCATTGTCCATTGTTGTGGAAAATGAAGACGCTGAATTCTTCTGGGAGCTGTCAGACAGGCAAGAAAAACTACTGGAATAAAAATTCCATGCAGGAATATAGAGCATAAGCATCGTCGGTGATTCCTGTTATACCAGCTTTGTTATTCTGACAGGAGATGTGACACAACTGATGGTGAATGCCAATAAAACTTCTGAAAGCTACTGCAGGAGAATAGGGTCCGCCAAAAACACACAAAAATCAAATGCCATGTGTTTTTAAGTGCCTTTTATCAGTTTGTTGCTGAGAAATCTTTCAAAATGACGAAGAATGTCACCAGACATTCTTGCCCTGTGTCACAGGGCAAGAGGCAGGTCACCACTCTATCTCAGGACTCACACACAGAGAGACAGACAGCCATTCACACTCACATTCACACCTAAGGCCAATTTAGAATTGCCAGTTCACCTAACACACACGTCTTTGGACTGTCTGAGAAAACTGCAGTACCTGGAATCAGCCCACACAGAGACAGGGAGAACAAGCCTTCAGTGATGCATTTGTAACTGAGCCTGGAAACGAGACAACACTCCCCCGTGTACCTGTTAACAAAGGGTTTGATCACTGTGATGCCGACTACAAAGAACATGAGCACAGAGAAGGCCATCATGGTGCAGCCCAGCAGGATGGCGCGGTCCTCCCCGACGCTTGCACCCGGCACCTGGGTCCGAACCCCCTGCCCTCCGTGCCCGTCCGGTCCTCGGCTCCGATCGCGGTCCTGAGCCACCATAGTGTGGAATAATTCCCCGTGTCTCACACACACACACACACACACACACACACACATGCAGGGATTTAATTCAGCAGTGATTCAAACTTAAAATCATGTCATGTTTGGTTAATTTAATACTCTTTCAAATTATAAATGGCTTACATACAAAATGTATGTAATATAATGTAAGTGATAAAAATGAAATGAAATACAATAACATGTAACCAATACTTAAAAAATGAGCCATGCTAGCAGCTCTGTAAGGCTGTGTTTGAGTACACGGGTGGTTTGAGCTAAACGCTAATGTTAGCCTGCTAACATGCTCACAGTGACAGTATGTCATGTTTGGCGTTATTGTCTTTACCATGTTTCTTATTCTATCCCAGCATTGTACCACTTGCTAATTAGCAATGAACAGGAAGTGCAGCAGAGGCTCATGGGAAGGTCATTAGTTTAGGAACTAGCTTATTTAGCTAGACATGAACATTGCAAGAGAAAAACACTGCTGTTCCCATAAACAACAAATCAGTGATTACCCCAGAGGTCAAGTTGGAGGAATCATTTTAATTAGTTGAGTGTTAAATAATGTGGGTCCAATATTACCCTTAATCTGCATACTCTGGGCAGTTTGTTAGCTGCACCTGTTCAGCTGCTTGTTCATGCCTATCACACAGCAGCAAGTCAATGAATTTAGCCATGTAAACACAGTAAAGGCAGCCTGCTGCGGTTCAAACGGAGCATCAGAATGGGGAAGAAAGGTGATTTAAGTGACTGTGAATTTGGCATGGTTGTTGGTGCCGCATGGGCTGGTGTGATTGTGGACTGTGATTTTCCCACACAGCCATCTCTTTGAGATTTACAGAAAAATGGTCTGAAAAAGAGACAAGATCCAGAGAGCGGCAGTTCTGAAAATGCCTTGCTGATGTCAGAGGTCAGAGGAGAATGGCCAGACTGCTTTGAGATGAAAAACAACAGTAACTCAAATAACCACTTGTTACAGCAAATTTATGCAGAGGAGCAGGACAGGTTGAATCTTGAAGCAGATGGGCTACAGCAACAGCAGAAGACCACACTGGGTGCCACTCCTGTCATCTAAGGGCAGGAAACTGAGGCTGCAATTCACACAGGCTCATCAAAATTGGACAACAGACGATTGGGAAAATGTTGCTTGGTCTGATGAGACTTTATTTTTCCTGCAACGTGTAGATGGTTGGATCAGAATTTGGTATAAATAACATGAAAGCATGGCTCTAGCCTGCCTTGTATCAACAGTTCAGGGTCATGGGATATTTTGTTAACACACCATTTACATGCCAGTGCCTGAGTTTTGTTACTGACCACGTCCATCCCTTTATGCCTACAGTGTACCCGTCTAGTGATGGCTCCTTCTAGCAGGATAATGTGCCATGTCACAAAACTCAAACCAGCTCAAACTGGTTTCTTGAACATGACAGTGCACCTCTGAGATGTGGTGGAATGGGAGATTCTCATCATGGATCTGCAGCTGACACATTTGCAGCAGCTGTGTGATGCTATCATATCAATATGGACCAAAATCTCTGAGGAACGCTTCCTGCACCTTGTTAAATCTATGCTTTGAGGAATTAAGACAAAAGAAGGCAAAAGTGGGCCTGATCTGGTATTAGCAAAGTGTACCTTATAAAGTGGCTGGTGAGTGTATACAAATTATTTGTGATATGTCATTAGCCTTCAACCCATACCTTTAAAAATACTCTGTGCTGTGCTCTGCATGTGTGCTGTAATCTCACACATGCATACATGTTGAATCAGTTTTTCTAAAATCTTGACTAGTCCTTTGTTTACAACAGTGCATATCTGTTGCACACTGCTGCTTCACTGCAGTTGTTTGTATATTAATACAATATTTTTTTGCCACCACCATTAACAGACCAGCAGGATGTTGTGAAACTGACTGGTTTTCTCTCCTGTCACATGCAGGACAGGATAGAAAAGGATACAGGATACAACACACGTTTTCTGCGCATCCATAACAAAAACAAATATCTACTCACTGTACGTTTTAAGTCCAGACCTGATGACATCATTAGGGTATTTCTTTAACTTTACAAACAGAAGATGTACATTTTCCAGGCTTATAGTAGTAATCATATGTACAGTCAGTGGAATGCAGTATGAACTGACTGATGTCACCACAAACCGGTTTTTATACATACCCAGTGGGCACCTATAGTGTGTATAATGTGAAGCTCTGTTTAAATTCGGCCGTGCTTTTCCTTCATAATGAACCCCCAAAAGTGTTGCTGCCTGGCCCAGTCGATTGCCGGCTCTTACCGTGTCTGCCGCCTGCGAGAACCGTGCAGGTTAATGTTAATGGGGATGCTGGATGACCTCCGGGGAGAATCTGTGTTCAACCACATGCCCACTCCTATCTGAGCCACCTCCTGTACAGTATATCCACCTAACAAGCTCCTCTCTATCTGAAAGTCAAATGTCCTTCTGCCAGCAGCTGATCATTTCATATCTCCAGCAGGCTCCGGGGCACTGCTGTTACTGGCTGAGTGGACTCGATATCAGTTTAGTCACCGGGGAACTTCCTGTTGTTTACCAAGGCTCAAAGGTAGTGCAAAAACACCTTCCACCCTCATGTGTGTTTCTATAGAAACCACCACAGGTAAGGCAGGTAGGATGCTAATGGCCTCTCAGTGGGCCTGTGACACTCAGCTGCAGCCATTTGTCATGGAAAAGCTGAGCCGGATGAATCCCTTCTTGATTACCGTTTCCACAGAATGAAACAACGCAACGACGCTACACTGGTGAGTACACATGCTCTATGAAATCATTTTTGATGATAAAAAATTAAAGAAAGGGCAACACTATGGCCAACAAAACATCTATGCACGCATACATATAAAGTGGATACCTACCCAAACACATGAGTCCTGCGACTTTTCATCACCCCAGTGGTCTGATGAGCTCGAAACCTCTCAGATTGTCTGGATGTTATTTGGCATGAGTGCATGATGCTGAGCGAGTTTATATCTGCTATTCAAACAATCAGATCCTTTGTATTATTCATGGGTTGCTGAAAAACATATGGCGGTATTAACTTGGTGACAGTTCTTTTTAATACAGTGAGCCCAAGGCTAGGTACACCACAGCAGCTTGAAAAAGGAGCAGCAGCTCAACACAACAGACAGCAGTGTCATACCTAATTCATTCAGTATTGAATACAGTGCAGCGTTGAGCTGAGTATTTTCCTCCGTTGCCCGCTCTGCTGTTAAAGCTCCATGAGATATAGTCCTTGTTTATCTGATGTATTTCATTACCTTTTTGTTGTATCACTGTGTGATTTATTGTGTTTTTTTGAACAGCTAAATTTAGCCTCATGTTTGTAAAAAGCACAGTTCCTATTTATAATACTGTGCAAAAGTCTCACCCCACCCCTTATTTCTTTATGTTGTGCTATGGAAATAGGAAACAGGTGCGACGATTTATTGAAGCATGTGCAAACATGCATGGAAACATATAGTAATATAAGGCAAAAACAGAGTTTGTACAATTCTAACAAACATGAACATCAATATTTGGTGTGACTTTATTTTTCTATATAGCCTGAACACTCTTAGACAGCTTTACTTTAATTTCTTTAAGTAGTCTTCAGGAATAGTTCTCCAGGTTTCATGAAGGACACTCAAAGCTCTTCTTTGGATGTTGGCTGCCTTTTGCTCTGTTCTCTGTCGACGTGATCCCACACTGCTTCAGTAATGTTGAGGTCTGAGCTCTGGGGAGGCCGATCCATGACTGGTAGTGTTTCACTGTATGTTCTTCTATTCGTGGATACTTTTACTGCACTGGCAGTGTGTTTGGGATCATTGTCATGCTAAAACATTATCAGATGCTTTTCAGATTGTATTACATGATGGATCCAAATTTGATGGTACTTTTCTGTGTTCATAATTCCATCAATTTGGACAAGATCTCCAACACCACTGACTGAAATGCAGCTCAAACCATGACAGAGCTTCCACCATGTTTTACATTTGGCTGTACACACTCTATGTTGTACCGCTCTCCTGACCTCCTCTGTACATATTTGAACCAAGTATTTCAAATATGGATTCACCACTCCATCAGACCTGTTGCTACTGATTTTTAGTCCAGTTATTGTGTAATCTGGCATTACACAATAACCTCAGCCTTTTGTCCCTGTTTCTCTTCCTTCTTCCTTTGGCTTCTTCCTTTCACTGAGCTCATTTCTCATTAGGCTTCAGTGAACAGTAGATGGATCAACTTAAGCACCAGACGCATCTGTCAGGTCGTGTGTCAAGTCTTTGCTGGATTTCTTCTGCAGTTTCCTAAAATTCTTAAGGACAAACTGCACACCATGCCGGGATATGCCAAGTTTTCAGCTAACAGCTCTTTGGGAATCACATTATTGGGCCAAAAATACAATTTTATGTTTGTCAAACTCTGTTATCATTGGCATTTTTTGTAGATTTAACTAAAGAAATTGAACAGAAGATTTGTTTTTGCAACAGGCTTCAAGTAACAAAGTGCCTTAAAGATATAATTTAAAACTTGTCCTTTTCTCTGTTGTGTGTAGGAGCTTTTATTTTGCTTGAATGATTCATGGGTCAGTGTTAAGTGGCTTAACAGAAAAAAAAATCAAAGCAAAAAAAGAAAAGAAAAGATCCCTATGAAAATGGTCAGTTACAAAGACTGAACTGAAAATTAGTGAAAAAGAGAAACTCTGAAACTCCATCAGAAAGCCTGGAGAACTATTGCTCTGGCTCTTCTTTGGATGTTCTTCTTTAGTCTGCCTCCTTGGAAGAAAAGTACAAGGAAATGAGGAGTGGCTCAAGACATTTGCATAGTACTGTATAACCAAAAGGGGCAGATAGGCCTTGCACATTTTTTCACAGGGTTGTGAGGTGCTTTTGATGAAACCGAAGCAAACAAGTTTAAATATGTATAAACCTCAGGGTACTTTACCTCACCGGGCAACCTGAGAACTTGCCTCGATCTCGCAGCGTGGTACTACACTGAGGACGGGAGTCAAACAGAATTTCATCTTTAACATAAATGCCTAATGGAATTGGACTACTGCAATCATTTCAAATTAGTTTGTATTGTTTCCATGTTTGCTGTCACGTGTTCCAGGCTTCACTCCTCCTGAGCTTTTTCTGTCGGAGAAGCCTCCCATCATCTTTGTTGTCCATCTCTGAGAAGTTTTGCTGTGACCTCGTAAAGCGGTGCAACAGATTCCTTTGATTATCTGGGCCAGCAGCTGTAATAGGACGCATGGTGTCTCTCGTTATTTGATTATGGCTCTGAAGAACGTTTCAGAGCAGCATGCGCAGATAGAGGTTGGCATATAAAAGGAAGCAAGTCAGTGAGGACAATGGATAATCACCAAAAGAGGAATCTTACTTTTCTCACCATTGGACTGATATTTATGCTGAGTGGCATAGAGTACGGTAAGTTCATATCAAACTGGATGTAACTTCAGTTTTTTTTCTGGCATATGACTGCACACATCAACCATTCTCTGTTATTCCTCTGTGGTGGCCTCAGCTGTCATTCTGCCTACAATATGGAGGTATCTGCAGATTCTGGAAGCCCCACCGTACTTCCTGGGTCTTGGTCTGTCTGCCTTCAGTTTGAGTGCATTGGTCACAGGCCCGCTATTTGGCATCTGGTCAGATCGAAGTAAAACTACAAAGTCCATTGTCCTTTTCTCAAATGTTTTTGAGATTGTTGGTGAGTAGTCAAGGCATGAGACATATCACATGACTACTTTAGACTCTGTGTCGAGCTGCTGTATGAAGAAACTCTGTGGGTCATCTTTTACGCATTTATTTTCACCTCATGCAACACAGAGAATTCCTTATAGACGACCAAGCTTACAAAAAAAATCTGATATCAGGTCACTCCTTTGATTTGAATGCAATCTAAATTTCTCTTTGAACGTAGCCTCCGGGAGGAAGAAAGTCAAGTGAATAGTGAAAGAGGTGCAGAATTGATTTAAACCTGCTTTCTTTCTAATGGCCAGCAGAGGGTGGCTTCTGCAGTTGTAAAAAGAAGTTTGATTATATAAAAGTCAAAGAGGAAATCACCCTACTGGTCAACCTACTGTTCATCTGGACGTAGCCTGACATTTCCCCCACTGAAAATGCTACGTTCAGATGAACAGAATCAGCTTTTTGGGATTTCCTTACCTGGATGTTTGAGAATACATCAAGACACTACTGGTCACTTGGTTTAATACCAAAGTAAATATTTTTCTAATGAGTTTATAATCTCGGTAGCTGATTTCAAGTATATCATTCTGTAAATCATTTAGAGTAAAAGACACAGTAAAACAGGAAGTGCTTGCTAAATTGTGTTTGGCATTTTGCTGCCATGTGATTGTCAGTCTGAGCCACACCTTGCTCATCATGTGTGGTTTCATAAAAAGAAAAAAAAAAAGGCTTCAGTTATGTAGACCTATATCGGCTGGTAACCCCGTGGCAACCACCGGCTGGGTCAGGTTGGTAAGTGGTTGCTGGAGGTTTCTAGGTGAAATCAGTCACAAAGAGGGTACTGTACCAAAAACGTCCTTGTGATTGCTTTTGTTGCTAGCAGATTGCTGCGGTTGCCCATAGTTTGCATGGAAGACACTGACTTGTCTAAAATCACTCACTACTTAATATCGGTTCTGTTGTAAAAATAAAAAAAGACTTGAAACAGAGAATGTTCACGTGTCTTCCATGAAAACTACTGGTGAGAGCAGCAACCTGCTAGAGACCAAAACACTTGCAAGGAGGTTCCTGTTAGCGCATACCTGCATACCTCTTTGTGACCAATTTCATGGTAGTGCGTGCCAACAACCTCCAGCAACCACTCTCCAAGCAGTCCTGATTGGAGAGTGGTTGCTAGGGAGTGACTGACTAGTCTCTAGGCCTGTGTGTCTAGGCCTTTAACAAAGGACCTTTAACCTCCTGCAGCCACTGGCTAATCTGTTAGGGGATGCACATTTCTCTTTAGTGACCATGGTTACAAGATAGCCCCTGACTAGTCTCTAGGCTTGTGTGACTGGAGCCTAAAAGGGCAATTACTAAAATAGCCAGCTACAGGCTTCAAAATTGGAACTCTCTAGCTGCCTCTGTGACACAAATTTTTATCTACAGGATGCACACAATGGATTATAGGAATTTCTAAAAGGACTATGAAATTGTTCTTTCAGCAAAGCATTATGAGGATGATGTGAGTCACTGGAAAGAAATTAATGTTGTCAACCAAGCAACAAAATCACCTAAAAGCCATTGGACTAACAGTATATTCTAAATACTAGCTAAATATTAGTAAATACTAGCTAGTGCTAGCGAAAATCAACTAGCTAAAACTAGCTAAAACATTAGCAGTCTGTTATTGTTACTGTGTACTTGACTAGATATAGTGTTTTGTTATAGTCACCGAATGTGTTGGAATCAATGACTGTAGAAACTTTTTTAGTAAAAGAAAACCTTTTATATACAGTCATTGGTTGGCATGTTAGCATGCTAACATTGGCTAATTATTACCAAAGTATAAAAGTTAATGGAATTGTTACAGGGTGAAACCAGTACTTTTGGAAACATTTAATCAAAGATCTTACCTCAGATGAAGATGCAATTCACAAAAATTGTTTATTTATTTTTTCTTCTCAGGTAATTTTATGTATTTCATTGGATATTCAAAGTGGCTTTTGTTATGCAGTCGGCTTGTAGCAGGTGACACGTGCACACACACGCATGCGTAATGTAAAACAGTTAACACTCAGTGCATGTAATACATCATATACATATTTAATAGTTTGCCATGTTTGCCCTCAGGTGTTGGAGCAGGAGCCGGGTCCTCCATCTTTGGCTTTCTGACTCGGAGCACTCAGCCAGAGGAGCGAGCGGGAATTTTTGCCGCCATCATGGCCGGTCGACAAGCCGGTCTTCTTGTCGGTCAGTTTCTCCCCTTTCCACTTATCCCCAGAGAAATAGGTGTTATTACACCTCTCACCACCCCCTCTGCCTTGTGAGGAAATATCAGACAGCGGGAAGGATTTTGTGATCTGGTTTTTTTTTTTTTTTGATGTTTCATTTCAACTGTGAGCAGAAAAAGACATTCAATAAAATCACTAAGGAGCAGGCACCTGTTTCCACACATCTTACATTTATCTCATCTTTAAAGCACTTCCTCCTGTCTCTCCAGGGCCGGCGTTCAACCTGTTCCTGCGGCTGTGTGATTTCAAACTGGGGCCCTTTGTTGTGAACAAGTATACGTCTCCTGGGGTAACAGCATCCAGATAATCAGTAATCTAAGGTTTTGTGAAAGGCTCATGAATACAGAAATAACCTTCAGAAATAGTCGCTCTACATTCTGCACTCACATATATATTTTTCCTCCTTTGTTCTCCTCTGAGTAAGAGGAATACAAAACACCTGCAGCGGTACTCAGTCCCGTAACAGCCTGTATCGATCTGTTTCTATCTAAGTGCGTCTGAATAAAACACCTGTAGTGCGGATGAAGCTTAAATGAAACTTAACAAAGCTCTTGTATGCCTGCTTCCATTTTTTTACGCATAATATGACCCAGAATCCCTCTCTAGATTTCACTCTGCCAGGCGGCGCTTCCATAGCTGAACCACTTTATCTCTCCTGAAAGCTTCCAAGGATTCTGGTGCTGTGAAAATATCTTTATTTGTGTGTTTAAACTGTAAGATTTTTGAAGACGTGGGTCTTTTTCCTCCATGCTGTCAGATCTTCATGTGCCTGTTGTGGGTGCTGCTCCAGTTTGTCGTCCTGGCTATGTACTGGGATGTACCACCCATTAGCTCCGAGGGGGGAGCCACGATGATGGAGATGAAACAGGAGGAGGTAGAGGAAGAGGTCCCGCTCATGGGGTCTGACGAGGAGCCGGTGCACACCTACAGAGCCCTCAACTCCGACCAGCTGGAGACCTCCACCTCATCTGAGATGCAACCCGTTCACAGAGCTTCGGACCCCTTCCGAAATTTCAGCGCCAGCAGAGGTGAGCTGGCAGGTTTGACTGCCTGTCTTGAACAATTACAGTCAGCTTTCCTCTGCCCCATTTTACGGTGTTCAGGTAGGAAGGGGTGTCACTGCCAATGCACATGTTTTATATCTGCTCTATTGATTGTGCTTGCATTTGCTCACTGAGTCTCTCACACAGACTTTCCATTCTCCAGGTCTCTCTGAGGAATTTTCTGCAGCATGTCAGATCAGATTCCAAGTGTATTGATTGGACTTGTGTGTACGTGTCTGGTTTATGTCAGCGCATGTATATACATGATGTCAGGTGCACTATTGGATTAGTGTCATAGTACGTTTACATGGCGATTGCGATTGTTTGCCGCTACTCAATATCCTTTCTGTACTTTCTTTGACTGTGTGTGTGTGTGTGTGTGTGTGTGTGTGTTGTGAGAGCACAAAGTGAAGCAGTGTGTGTGTGTGTGTCTTGGGAGTGAGTGGGTTGAGTACTCACTCATT